>CBMN011746131.1:0-13966 GCA_000582825.1 Hordeum pubiflorum | reverse complement strand
CTATACTTGTGGGTCATCAGCGGGGAGGGGGTGGGGCAGAGGAAGGAAGAGGAGTTTGCGCCCCAGTACGCGTGGCATTTAAAAAGGACCAACACGTGGTGGTTGGCTGGCTGCCACGTGGGGCCGTGATAGACGAGCGGACGCGCAGTGTGCCCGTCTCGTGTCCATGTGGACGCAAACCCGACTGAAATCTAATTTCCTGCTTTTGCCCGTATACACACGGTTTCTTGTATCGCACAAAAGTAGTTAGCGGGAGTGAAACTTCAGCACCAACCGCTCTCGTCGCAGTCAGCGCCACCGGAGCCGGCACCTCCCGAGCGCCAACCACCACTGTCGTCGCCGCCTCCTGAGCACCAACCGGTCAACCGCGTCCGCCGCGCCTCCGCACCAACTCGGGCGCGAGCAGCAGGAGAGCTTGGCCGCGGGCCCGAGCAACGTCTCGGCCATCGACATGAATACGGGCTAGGACGAGGCCGTGAGCAGGGCTAGGACAAGGGCGCAACAACAGGAGAGCTCGACCGCCGGCACGAGCAGGAGCAGTAAGGCCAAGGTGCACCAGCCGGCCTGGGAATCTAGCAGGAGCTCGGGCGTGGTCGAGCAGCAGTAGTAGGGCGAGGGCGGCGGACAGTGACCAAATTGTAATTTAGATTTCGTTTTCAGGGATCCCGTTGTAAATTTATCTGCTGACAAGTGGGCTCCACATCTAACATGAAAGATTTTTACGAAATCTGTTTTGGCAAAACAAAAGTCATATTGTAAAAATGCATTACAGTATCATGTAAACCGATTTTACGGTACGAGATTTTAGGTAGTATGTTGCTGTTTAGGATGCTCACTGTGTAGACATTATTTTTTTGATAAAATGCTCAGCGTAAAGATATGACGTTGTTGTAGTGAGTGAATATAATCCCAGCTCTCTCTCTCTCAAAAACAAAACAAAAAACCCACCGGGCACTGGAGCACCGCCCGCTTGCGGCTGGCCGGCTCATCCGATTTCTCTGTTCCCCCTCGCCCCGATTCAAAAATTTCGTTGCCCATCTCTCTCCCCCACCCCGCTGCCGATCCACCTCCATGCCCAAACCCTAGCCCCCCCTCTCCGCCCCCGGCCACCTCCGCGACCGCCGGCAGCCGGCCATGGAGAGCCTCTTCATGCAGGTCTTCGAGCGCCGGGACTGGGTCACCGGGCAGATGCGGCAGCAGGTCGACTCCCACGCCGAGTCCCTCGCCTGCGCCTTCCTCGCTGCCGGCCACAGGCCCCCGCCGTGGCTCCTCCCCTCCTGGGCCGCCGGTCTGCAAGGTGCTTATCCTCTCCCCCCTCCCCTGCTGGAGCCTTTTTCCTCCCTGAAACATGATTTGACCTCACAGAGGACATCAGGAGCTACTCCAAATTAGCTCATAAAATGGATAATACAGTTGTGCTAATTGCTTTGTTATTCTCCGCGTAAGCGCATTAGCATATTACTAGCAAAGCAACGGGAAAAAAATCATGCTCTTGGATCATGGACATTGAGGAAACTATATATGCAGTGCCAACGTCCATGGAGCCCGTGCGATGCTACGGGTTGTCCGAACCATGGATCCTAGAGCTCAAGAAGCCACACTCATGTCCTCAGTGGAAGAAAGCTAATGTTTACTGTTTATGACTTCTGGGGTGGTGTGTGTGTGGGGTGGGGGATGAATATGTCATATGGAAAATGTTGGAAGAAATTTCATATCAACATAGGCTACTCAGTTGTCAGGTTCAACAACCGAATGTAGCGAAGTAATAAAAACAATTGGGCCTACTTAGTGTTATCCAAAAAATTGTAGTCCCACGCTATAGAAAAAGTTCACATAAATAGCTCTTCAAAACCAAGTAGTGGCCTAAACTGAAACATTTTATGTGCTTTCAGAGTTGATGACTTGCTAACATTCCTCTATTATCTAATTTGTGGCCACATTAGCCTACTGGCATGATGAAGACAGAGTAACTTTGCTTCAGTTAGCTACGTTGCTTGATTGGATCTTCCGATCTGTGTTGGCATTAGCAAACTTTTGATAAGTGTTGTGAATAAGCAAAACACATTTTGTAAGAAATGTAGTGATGTCTTACAAACCTGATGCATGTTGGTTTTACTGCTGAGAGCCATTACCTGATCTACCGACGAATAGTCAGAAACCCAGTTATAGTTTTGATCCAGTGAAGTGTTCAATATGAAAAAGCTAAGCTCATATCACGTAGTGTGGCCATGATGTTGAGCGATACTACTAATGCATAAGTGAGGCTAGCCAAATACACCGGAGACTAAAGATGAGTCATGAACTTAACCTGTGGTCTCATGAAATAAACCATACGGTAATATCAAACTAAAACATGAAGTATGTCAGCCATGAAGAGATGTCTTTTTCACCTATCTCAGTTAGAGTACAACCTGGTGTTTTCATCAGCTTCCCGCTCTTGGCCTCGTTCCTCAACAAAGCAGCTTCAGAGTACTGCTTCTTTGTTGTGTATAGATTGGAGAGCAGCAGGTAGTAGCCAATGTAGACACACCATCAGAAACACAAACGAACAGACAATGCTATGTGCATCTCACCCAAATCACACGATGCACCTGCTCCAGCGCCGCTGCTGTCTCGCATGCCCCTCGGGTTGCAGTTCCTAGTATTGCAGGAGTAGGTGCCACAAAATGCAAAGATCTGCTGGAACATGGACCATTTCATTAAACATTAATCAAACATAGATGGTCAAGCCAAATGTAGGTGGCTGGGTTGTTTCTCAGCAACTAATCTGCAAGAACATATTAAAAAAAAGATCAATGAATACATTTCAATGTGCAAATTGTTGATTCTTGAACTATTAAGTTGAGACAGAAGTTACTATCAGGATGAGTTTGCAAACATCAATTGGTTGGCAAGTAACATCAATTGCTTATCCATTGATATGTGTGTCTTGTCAATTGCTTATCCATTGATATGTGTGTCTTGTCAATTGCAAGTAACGTCAGTTATTTAGTCTTTTGTTCACCATTGATATCTGATTTTACTCCCTTGCATATTGCTTTTGACACCTTTTATTCGTCAACTGAACCGCTCGTTTACTTGTAGAGCTAAATGGCAAACCGATTGTTCCGGGGTTACTTTTCGCTGGAAGCCAGATTACTACACCAGCAACCAACAGAACCGTCTTTCAGCCACCAGCTGTTCCTAGTACTTCACTCAGAAATGTGGGGTTTCCAAATGGATATGCTGGGCTAGACTCTATTTGTGACACCGTGAATACTAAACAACATGAAGTGCCTCAGCAAAAGCAGGTTTCAGTTGACCAGGAGATTGTTGAGCCTAGTTCTGAAGTCAACATGTTCTCTGTGGTAAAGCGTTCCAGGTCAAGGCAGCGGCATATTGAAGATCGCTCGCGTGAGAAGGGTCAAGCGACAAATAGTGGAATCAGGGATGTTATGCAAGACAGAATGCAGAGGTCTGAACTTGCAACTGCAGGTTCGAACAGAACAACTGCATCATTATCCTCCAAACCATGTGGTGACGGTGAAAACAATGCTGGAACAACGACCTCTTTGCCAGATCAGGAGAAAGGATTTTATGCCAATCAGGATAGATCAACTGAATTCGTCAAGTGCAGTAAAGATGGTGATCTTGGAAATCAAGGAGTCAAGTTAGATTGTTCTCAAAACCAGATTGTCAGTTCGGATAATAATGTCAAGGTTACTGTTAGAAGTTCTTTTGGAGTGCAAGTTACAGGCACTGTGTGCCATGCACTCCCTGAAACTTATCTGTCGGTTGAGCCGAAGAAACTTCAATTTGATGGTGTTGAATCAGTTTGCATGAATCCTGCAAGTGAACAGACGATGCAGCAACCAGTATGTGCCCTGGAAGGTGCCAATCTTGATCTTGCTGAGGCACATCCCTTAAATGAAGACCCAACTTCTACCAGCTATTCTCAAGTTCCTCAGGAGCAACATCTGTTGGCCAGAACATCTTTAGAATTCAAGGAGACCGATGTGGAGACTCCCTTGGGCCCCACTTCCCCGGTTACACAAAATGAGATGCTCAATGGAAAGGTAGCATATGATGCGGTCAACTGCCATTCAGGAAAGCCGGGCGATGTTCAGATAAAATTCTCAGCTTTGACCAAAGCATGCAACATTTCTGTCAGCAACAAAAAGGATGAGTCTGCAGTGCCAGAAGTTATGAACAGTGTTTCAGCTAGAAGAACCAGCGAAACGCACTCAACTGAAAGGAACAGTATGACTTCAGCCGAAGATCTGCAACAAAATGGTACCATGCTTGCTATTTGTAGAATATATTTGCTAGTTCTTTTGTAGCAAAAGTTATTGTGCCATGTCCTTACATCGTTTCTTATCTTGCAGGAACAGAACAAGACACCTCTCTTATTGAGAATGCTGTTAAAGAAAATGTTAATTCATGTACAGCAGAAAACGATAAACAGAAATCTCCACAACCTTCTGTTCAATACTTCTTACCTAGTGTATCACATGAGAAAAATATTCTACTCGAGTCAGACAGAAGCAGTGCTCCTTGTGACCAGAAGAAGTCGGTGCAAGATGGAGTTGAAGTAAGTGACAGTTTATCATCTAAAAGGAGAAGAATAAGGCGCCGATCAGACTTTGACCTTTCCAGGACTCCCTGCACAAATTCATCGTCTCTGAACCACCAACTTGACATTTCTGGCCATCTGTTAACCGCGACAAATTTCTCAGAAAAATCCCATCCTTCAGGTCCTTACTTCACAAGGAGTTCAGGATCCTGCAAGAGCATGTCTCTGGTGTCAGAGGGGGGGAATGCTGCAAGTGATGTTTATGGAAATGGGAATTCTTCACGTGGAAGAAGAAATACAACTAGCCTATTAAATGGCGTCCTTGATAACTCTCCTACCGCAAGCACCAGCAGAAGTGCATTGGAAGGACAGGTCTTCAACAATTCTCAAGAACAGAAACAAAATAAGTTGGAAGTTGAGTTTCTAGCAACAACCGCTGCTTTGCCTTATTGCTCTGGCATCCTATCTCATAATGAGGAAAACTGCACACAGCAGGTATGTGCTCAGCAAGTGTACCAGACTACCAGTTCCCTTTCCTCTCTGATCTTTTTTTATTCCGGAAGAGCCGGTTGTATTTTTCGTTGCAAAATTTTATGTCATGAAGTAGTAAACTAGTGGTAATGCTTAGTGTGGCTGCATTATTGGTGGAGCCTTTTCTTTGGATGCTTTGGTCTGACAAATTCGAATCCAGTCACGTAGCTTCTCTATTTCCTGTTTTTATTTATGGGATAGCCGATAGGAATATTCATGGGTATTTTGTCACCATTTTGTACTGATGAGTGATTAACATACAAACTAGATTACCCGTTGCGCCAAATGGCGCAAGGCTCAAATTCACACCCGGAGTTATTTGAAACAATTTGACTTTCTTGGTAAAATTTGGTTTTAGCAATCACTTAGGCTCTGGTACTTGTAAGTTGTAACAACATTTTAGTATCTCTTGTAGTTTACACTTCAAGAAAACTCTTGGTCAAATGGGGCAAGGTTTCAATTTAGACCCATAGATATTTGCAGATGAAGGCTTAGTAGTGTGAACAATACTTTGAAGATGGCAAAAAATAAAGACACTTCAATTTGAATACTCTCTCCATCCATATATATAGGGCCTAATACATATTTTGAGGTTGCGTTTGACCATTGCTAAAAATAATAATATATCCCTTCTCTCATGAATTTGATGGTATGCATTGTGTAACATGCATGCCATATATTATTACTCTAACATGTGGTCAAAAGTAACCTCAAAAATCTTATTAGGCCTTGTATATATGGATGGAGGGAGTAGTAAATTTGTGTCTACATGTAAAACTGTGCCAAATCATTCTTTTGAACCAGTTTAAGGCATGGAATCCAAGCTCCAAAATAGAACTTGGCTGAATACTAAACGTATAGCAATACTCTACAATAGGAAAACAAATCAAACCATGCAGGGGAGTTTCATGTGTTGTAGACAATCCAGTTCACAACCCCCAATTACAAACAAACTAAATCTAAACACTGAAAGACATGACCAGAAAATTACGTTATGAACATACAGCCAGCAGGCACCTCAATACAGCACTTGCAGGAATAGGTTAGAAATAATCAATTCCTTGTATCTGCCTTGATTCGATAAAAGATTGTCTGAACTAAAGTGTAGTTGTTCTGAAGAATCAACTCCTTGTATCTCTAGCAAGTTTTTGCCTGAAAGATCGAATGCAAATCCACACGGTTGGGTAATGTGTGAGTTAAACTGAAATATTTGCTGGTGAGTTTCTTAAAAAGGAATGCATAACAGAATATGGAATTTTAAATAATGGGTAAACATCTGTTTAAATTTACTTTCTGCACAAAAGAGCTACTGTTTACAATAATAAGAAGTAAAGATTGTGGCCATCTATTTTTCGTATTACAAAGATACTGACATGCCACATAAATCTATTTCTACATATGATGTTCCAAAAATGCATGGGTTACTTATCAGTCCCTTCGTCATTGGAAGTGAACCAATATAAGGTTAGACTCTTTGGTGACCCGTTTGCACCTAAGATATATAAACCGCAGATGCTTAAGATGTCCATGTGTATTTGGAAAAGCACAAAAGCTATGTTTAAAGGGTTAGTGCGAAAATAATCTTACCTTCTATCACTGGAACATCCAGCGAGCCATTAATATACTAGATGTTCTCTGAATCCACTGGTTTAGAGGCAGTTGCTCTACAGGGAGGTGCTCCAGCAAATGATAAAGTTGTTTTTCTTTGTCCAGAATTTGATATCAAACCTGAACTGTACCGAAATAGGAGTAGCATTGGTAGCAACCTTGCAATGCATTAAAAAACTTCAATGATATTTTGTACTCCCTCCTTAAAGTAATATTAGTGATCTAAACGCTCTTATATTACTTTACGGAGGGAGTATCATGGAAATGGTTTATATAATTTGGCATCCCCTAGATTATTGGAGTACTAAACAATACAATGTAGGGCAGTGAGAATTGCATTAACTCAAAAACTGAAACTCATAACGATATGCATGCACTTACTTAACATGTCTCCAATGCCACCTGACTCTGAATGTTTTTTCAAACCTTAGCAACATGTGTGCATAACAGAAATGAAGCTAAGACAGCAAAAATGATCAGTTATGTGCTTCTTAGAAATGTTTGCTTACAAAATCATTCCAAGAAGACCAAATATGTAGGAGGACTCCATGTCAACGTTCTGATAATGGGTGAACAAAAGTCTATAATGCTACATGCTTCTTATAAACTTTCTGTTTCTAATTTAATAGTTTAGAACTCACCTAAAAAAATAAAAGCAACACATAAAAACCAGACTACAAAATGCAGTTCTAGTAAACCAAACAAGAAGCAGCAATAAGGAATTAAACAAAACAATAATGTGGCAATATATTGGAACAGCTAAGGATTGCATTTGCATGTGTGTGGTTGTGTGTATTCTCAGTAAAGTTTTAATGACAGAGATATTGAACCTGCAATCAGCTATCTGAAATAAATTTAATCCAACAAATCAAACAATCGGATGTACCTTGGATTATCTTAACAGGGCATAATGGACGAGCTGGCCTGTGCAGATCCATGTAGATGTCGCAGTAAACCGGTCAGAGAAATAAGCCCAAGAACCTTTTAGAGCAGCGAGCGATTTCGTCAGTCAATCTGGAGTGGCAACCTGGTGTTCCTGTACCAAAAAGAGGAAAGGAAAATAGGTGTTATCTATGTGTGCATATTTTAGGTGAAGTTGCTCCAGAAGAGCATAATGGCAGTGAATGGAAAATGTATCCATAGATCATTTATTTTCAGTTTATGGAATATGGATTTAGAAATGATAACTGCAGCTATGTTGCCACTATTTTCCAGCGGTTCTGAGAATGACATGGACATGTACAAATGAAAAGGGAAATGGGATCTCTGGAAGTAAACAAACAATAGGAACACACATGGATAAGAATATTCTTTTTAGCAACTGGCAAACTAACCACAAATCAAGTCTCCAAATAAATCTGCAGTACACTGAAACCTTAGGATTGGCACAAAACTAATCAACCGAGAATAGATAAATTAGAATTTCTTACTTATTCTTTGATTCGTCATATGTGGGCTATTCCATAAAAATCTCAAGATAATGGGACATGTGTTTGCAACTTTGTACTCAGCATCACCCACAGCCCGATGTAGCTGGTGCCTCGGCCGATGCAATCGCCACTGAAAAAACATAGCTGAAGGAGGTGAGCCCACAAAGAAACGATGAGAGAACATAGGACATAGAAGGTCACCAGAAACTTGCCCTGACAATCTGGTTGTTGCAAGGACAGTGGCCTATAGCTAAAAACATATAATCCAAGAAACCTGCAACCAAGAAAGAGGATAACATGATGGTCAAAAGCATATCCAACCAGGGAAACATAAATAGCATAGCAAATTGTAATTGGTAACTAATAACTATGTCACTATGATAACACGCGTACATTTACCAAATTGTTAGATACTAATTCCTCTTCCAATCTATATGAATCCTATGCTATTATACAAATCCTATGTCACTATAAAAGAACTCCTATGCAAATAATTACAAATCCTATTATACAACACCAACAAGTGTGTCCATGTTTTCAGCAAAACGATATTACCAATTCTTTTGGTTGCAATGAATCTAAGAAAGCAACTGGTGTGCTCATTCTGAAACACCCCAAGCCTGCCTCGACCACATTTGAACAATAGCATTGCTGCCTTGTCGGCTCTCTGCATATTTGTAAAACTAAATAAAATTTTGAAATTTGTTTTCAAAGTACTTGCCATTGATGAGAAAAAGATTCCATGGTTAGTACGTATCTGCACACAATAGTCATGCAAAAAAAAAATGCAGATTAGAGCCTTGATCACCATATTCGCTTCAAAGGTAGCTACAAAATTCATGTGGAGATTATAGATTGTCATAGGTCTAATATCTATGGATATACTGTTGAGCTTGCAACCTAAACTCTGTTAACAGCAGATTAGTAATTAAGGGCAACAATAAATAGCAAAAGCATATCAGAGATGCATCAAGTACCAATGCATGCAAAAGCTAAACACTAAGCTACATGGTCTGCAAGAGAGTGCTTCAGTCGATATGTAAGAAAACAAACAAGTGTTTGTTCTTAGCTAAATGAAATACACAATATAGATTATAGTCAAACCTGCATACATCTGCAACTCCGCCCAGGCTTAATCCGTCCTAGCAAAATAAATCGCATCATGACCAAAAGAACAAATTTGCATCTAACATCTCAAATCAAGATTTATCCATCTAGCAGTTCCAAAATATATAAATAGAGGAGTTGCTAATTACCCACCTGGGTGTTGTGCACGAGAAGAAGAATGGAGCTCTTTGGTAGCATAGCGAGAGGGGATGTTTTCTTATCAAAACTATGCAGATAAGTCAGCACCTTCATGCCCATGTCTCCAACCTGCATATGAGGCTTTTCTGATTGGGAACTGTATGGAAACAATGCATCATGAGTATCAAAAGTGACCAAATCCGAGCATATCATCAGTGCAATCAGTGGACATCACTCAAAATGTTTATTATTCCGATTTCTAACATATCCAGCAAGAGAATCAGTAGTGCAATCAAGATCTGTAGGTAAAGGAAGAAAGAAAACTTTTCACCACAAATCTCTTTTAGCTTCGTTTTAATCTCTTATCTCCATGTTTACATCATCACAAATAATAGCATCACAATGAGAGAACAAAGTTAACAGGAGGGAGAAAAATCACCTTGATCTTCTTCAACTCTCTAGCTAAATTCTTCTTCTTCCCTTCATCCTCAGATCTGCACACGTTATGTATAGAAAACTAATATATTAGCAAGTTTAAATGTGAGTGATGGAGGAAGTAAGAGGAAAAGAGAGAGGAGAACCTCGGCAAGATTCTTGAGCGCCTTCCACACCTCGGGCTCCTGCAGCCGACACTATCATCCATGAGACTAAGATGAGAAGCGATGAGCGGATGGAAGTGGACCGGGGCCGACTGAATTGTTGAGGGAGGAGGCCGGTGGCACAGGAGAGAGAGAGAAAGAGGAGGGAGTGGCTGTGCCACTGCAAGCTTAGCTGCTGGGGCCCCGGTGCGGTAGCCGGAGGAATAAGCTACCTGTTAGTATTAGATATGACTTTATTGGCATTTATAATTGGTAGAGTTGGGTAATGTCCACTCTTCAGTCTATATTGCACTTGCTATTTTATGTGTGCTAGTGAGTCCTAGCGTACTTACTATTGTTCTTTCTGTTGGCAGGAAGGTACTTGCCTTGAAGGTCAGGACCTAAATGTCACTGCTGCGAGTGTGGCAGACCAGGAAATGGCTCCTGAGATGGATAACTTATCATCTCCAATTGCAATATTAAATCAAGAAAATTATTCTGGAACGGAACTGTTTACTCGATTTCTGAGTTATGAACAAGCATCTGCTCCTAATGCACTGTTTCATGAGAAATTATGGTATGACTCGAATGAATGTGGTAGGAAATATAAAAGTTATGATCCAAAGGGACAATTGGGTGATGAATCTTTTGATTGTGATGGTTCAATGCCAGTAATGGAGATCTTTGATGTCTCTGACCAATTGGATAGCCCAATTATCGGAAAAAGGTCATTTGAGTCCCTTCACGATTCTCATCAATTAGGCACCATTTGCTCGGATCCTCCAAACAAGCATAATACTAACACAGCGAGTAGTTTGCATCCGTTATTGACAACTACTATGTCTGGGAAACCCAGAAACTGTCCCCTCTCTGATGATCTGCAATACAGTGGTAGTTACAGTCGCATCGGTATGGACTCCTTCGGATGTGGGCTTGATTCGTTTTATATTTCTGATGGCGTAGCCTCTTGCTCTTCAAATGCTAGCAGCAGACAAGAGATAAATGAAACTCCTTTGACTCCATCTGTTGAAAAATATAGCCAGAAACTTTCATTAAGATCTGGATCTGGTTCAGAACATATGGGTTATATTCCTGAACTTGAAGTCTTCCGAATTGATGAAGACAACAGCATTCCGGAAGAAGATGAGTACCAAGACATGGCTCCTGAGTCTGTAGATGTGAATTACTCATGCCACCGACAATCTAGGGGAACGGCACTTCAGGATATTACTGGATTATGTCAAAACAATGGAAATTCTCCGTCTCATTCGATGAGAAGCATGGATAAAGGTGACATAGACTTGAGTGCAGAATCTGTCAGTAGTGAGCTCACTCATCATTCAAATATCAGAAACGATAGCATTAAGCCAAGATACAATCACCCTACTTCAGTTAAGAGAGAAGGAAAAGTATCCCGTTCTCTTCATGACAGATCAGGTAAGACAGAAATAATCAATAGCAGAAATGGAAGACACAGGAGTGAAGCAAATGTTGACAAACAAGGCACGGCAGAAATACTCAATAGCAAAAAAGGAAGACACAGGAGCGAAGCAAATGTTGACAGACAATCTAAGCCTACCAATATTGTTGCCAATGTGACATCTTTTGTACCTCTTGTAAAACAGAAGTTGCAACCTACAACAGTGTGCGGTAAGTGTTATTTTTTTAATTGTATTTTTTTTTGAACTACATGCTAAATCCACTAATGATGTTTATAGAAAATGTTAGATGGTGCTCATAAATGGCCTCTACAAATGGGGTTGCTGTCTTGCAGTTAAAAAAGATGTTAAGGTGAAGGCACTCAAGGCAGCTGAAGCTGCAAAACGTCTTGAAGAGAAGAAACAAAAGGAGCAAGAAAAGCGCAAAGCGGCTGCAAAAGCAGAGCGTGAAAGACTGAAGCACGAGAAAGAACAAAAACAAAAACTTGAAGAGGAACAAAAGAAGAGACGAGAAGTTGATGCGGCCGCTAAGAAGCGGCAGAGGGAAGAAGGGGAAAAGAGGGAAACGATGAAAAGAAGAAAATGCATGGATGAAGCTCGAAAGCAGCAGAAGCAGCCTATGGATAGACAACGAGGCACGAAGGATGAGAAAGATGCTCGTCCAAAAGCTTCTGTGAGTATAAGCTACACAAATTTTATCTACAAGCAGTGGTAGTTACCACCTAATTCTTTGGTCTCCACGTGTCCCTCACCTTACCACCAAACAAACTGGGTGAATGGGCATATGCTGGGTCATTCTAAATCCGTTAACGCTTATCCCACGTGAAAAGGTACTTAAGATAATTGTTGGCGCTGATTTCTTGGGACGGTAGGTACTCCTAGCTTGGGTGGGTAATAAATCATGTGATTTAATCTAATAACAAATGTACGTGCTAGTTCAACTTTCTACTGGATTTTTGTCTAGATGAAACAACTTATATAATCTGTATATTTTACTTTGTTTAAATTGGGTAGTATGAACGTACACATCACTTTTGATAGGGTAGTATAGAGTATGATAGTATGGTAGCATAGAGTATGGAGTATGTATGTACATGTCAGTTTAGATAAGGTTGTTGAGCTGTTTTTTTGCCGGCGAGTAGTGCAGAATATATATTCTTTTTTTTGAACATGTGTAGAATATATATTCCTGTAATTCTTATAGAAGGTGGCATGGAGTATGGTCATATGTAGTATTTGCTATGAAGTGCATATACTTCGAAATTGTCATATTAAATAGGGAGTACATATACTTCTAACTGAAGCTAGCATGAAGTACATATACACACTTCTAATTGATGTGTCAAAAGGGTACATGTCAATAGGAAGAAAATGGCCAGTATGACGTCAGCCAATGAATCATGCATAGTTTATATGTGTACATTCTATATATGACATTACGAGTCAGCCCGTAGACTATGGAAACGGAGTAGTATGCTACTCCAGCCGCATTGGAGGTGATAGCTCACGAGCCGTCGCTGGCCGGTGATGCTGTCGCAGTCGCCGCAAAACAGAAAGAAAGCAAATTGTTTTCAAGGAACACACGCAAAACAGAAAGAAAGAAAATTGTTTTCAAGGGACACACAATGTATTATTGGGATGTATAATACAACTTGATGTTAATCAACGACAATCCCATCGTGGCGCGGCCACGCGAGGCCAGAGCAGTCGGCCTGTGCTGCACCTGCACATTGAGGCCAAGTAAAGTTAGTAGTTGTGCCACACACAAAAAAAGAATAAAGTATTGTAAAAGGGAAGTATGGAGTATGAAGTATATACAAGACAATAGTGTGGTGTATTTAACTTAAGTATATTATGTGAAGAAGAAGTATGGAGTATCTGGAAAAAGTAGTATGGCGTATCATGCATGCAAGGTCGTTATCATCAGCAAATCGTGATCCACCATGCACCATCTTCTTTATGTATGTATATTTGTTTAATTAGATATTTTTTTCATGCCTTCCTGGTAGTATCCGCTGCCGTCACCGGTGCAGTCACCGCGTCGGATTAACCTGGCATCATAGCCTTTTGATCTACATGAACCAGAGGAGAGTTCAAACCTCAAAGAGAAGTGATGTATCATTGGAACATGTAGTAGAAAGAAAACTCAAGTGCATAGTTTCATGCATACATGCTTTCCGATGCATGCCTAGTAGTAGACGTGTGTGGCACAGACCTGCAGCGAGTTAACGACGTAGCCACCAGCGCCGACGGCAGATGGTGCCGAGTAACGTGACGCCGACAATCAGTTTGCCTCCGATCTATGACGACGGCATGGCCAGAACTTTGAATCAAGGAACATCCGTGCATCCAGAGAGAAAAGAATCTGTTAGCCATTTGCTTCCTACTTTCCGTCTGGATAGATATCCCTAGAATATAGGCAGAGTAGTTGGCCTTTGCGGGTTGGATTTTTTACTCGAACCCGCTTACTTTATGCGCTCCAAAAGGGTAATGAGGTTGCACGAATCTTGGAATAATGCACGGTGGAGGTAACTATCACCTGGTGGTAGGATGCATATACATATTATTAGATATGTTTATTTA
>CBMN011746129.1:0-10331 GCA_000582825.1 Hordeum pubiflorum | reverse complement strand
GGCTGTGGCCAACCGGCACTAAAGGCCCCTACAAACCGGTATTACAGGCCCATTTTCTACTAGTGATGGTATGTGGTTGGATATCTTTTTTTTTTTGCAAGAAGGATATTTATTTTTCTTGGAAAGAACGGTGGTTAGAAACATTACTGCCAAGCGATTATAGACAATCAATGTTTATTTGGTAATAGGTCAGAAAATGCTATCATTCATCGCCTACTCCATACATGTCTAGCATTTTAATTGTTTTTTCTGCAAACCATGCACATGATTAATCGACCCTACCCTTCAGGCCATGTTATTGGATATGCGATTATATATTATTTGAACAGTCCGAAGTCTGAAATTTCCCGAGGCCCTTGCTATATACGTACTCCCAAGTATGGGACTTGATTCTTTTTTACTTAACGTATGTTCTAGGTATGGGTAGGCACATAAGTAATTTTCGGACAAGTAATAAATCATCTAACTTTCATATTTCCAATGCTGAAGTTTCAACCAAATTTTGTGACAAGTCTCACATATTTTAGTTTACAAGAGTTTTGTTCAAATCACAACATGTTTCACGTTTTCAATTTTCATATGTGCTAATTGCGAGTATTTTCCAAGATTTTCTGACGTATGGTATGTGGTTTGGATATCTTTTTTTTCCAAGAAGGATATCTATTTTTCCGGGAAAGAACGGTGGTTAGAAACATTATTGGCAAGCGATTAGACAATCAATGTCTATTTGTTAATAGGTCATAAAATGCTACCATTCATCCACATGCTTTCTGAACGAATCGAGGAAACTAACAAGCAAGCAGTAAGCCGTGCGAGGCAGGGGGTTTATCTCCTTTTCGAAAAAAAGTAGTAAGCTGTGCACATGCACTCGAGCTAGCACTATAACATTTATTAATTTCAGAAAGTTGTAAAATAAATAAACTGTGAATAATATTATCATTACAAACACATAATTCTATTTCCAGTACCCTTATATGCTAGGTGCAAAGTTGAATTTATATCCTTAGTTTAAGTTGTAGTTGATGATACAGTATATATTAGTTTTTATTATTATGTTAAAATTGTATTAGTGTACTTCAGTTGTGTTAGAATGTGAGGACTATATATGTTGTAAATAAGAATCTGAGGACACTAGATATTCTTTTGTGTAAAATGTATGAACACAATTATATTATTTGCAACTTCTAGAAGAACTGGTTTGTAAATAAAATTGCTGATGGCTTTCAGTGTTTCTAAGGTTCAGACAGAGTATAATACAATTGCTCATGAACTAGCTAGATCAGCCATAAGTTTTTTATTTGTTTGTAATAAAGAATAATGCCATTGGGTATGTGCAAGAGCTCGTTGTTCATTATTGGAGTAATATTTATAATTAATTTGCGAAAGTTTGGAGCAATGCTTATGTTAATCAATAAAGCCTTTTGTTACCGCAAAAAGACGGATAACTAGGGAAATATTTTTTGTATGTACCCCCACCTCATCTAGAGAAGATAATAAATATTTTACATAATAGGTCATCTCTGAGTTCTTAGTGTCATCTTTTACAATGAACTTCCACGTGAATTCTAAAGCCTTTGACAAATATATCTCTTTAACCTATATGACATATGACACATTAGATAATACAGAGAAACTATAGAATAATATGACATGTATATATTAAATGTATCATTGAGATTATCTAATAGTCAAAGAGAATGCAAAATTATTTTCTTTTTCACTGTCATTTTAGCAATCATCCTAGATGGGTCCTCGGCGAGGTGGCATGTACTCCCTCCGTCTTGGTTTATTAGTCCTGATCGTGATTTAGATCAAAATTTCGACCATGTGTTTGCCTAATAGAATGTAAATGATATGTCATGAAAATTATATTATTGGATTCATATTTGAAAGTATTTTTGAATGGTACTATTTTCACTACATATTACTTATAATTTATTAGTTAAATAAATAGTTAAAATCTGATCGAAAATAGGAGGGGGAACAAATAAACCCGAAGCGAGGAAGTACCATTGCACATGCCAATGTATAGGAAAGTCTAAGTTCATTAACATGGTCATTGCTTGTGTTGATGGTGTCTTCATAGCTTGTTTGACTTCCGCCAAGGCAACAAGAATGACAGTCTGGGCAAGCACAAAGACAAATACAATTTTCGTAAAAAAGAGAAGAAACACAAAGCCAATTGTGGCTGCTAAATGTCGGATAATGCGATGATGTTTAGGATGTGGCTAGATCACAATCGACTTAGATTTAACCAAGACTCATCCAACTGACATAACATATAAAAAAGAAACTTAAAGAAAAAATTGCATGGATCTTAATGTAAGGCCTCACTAATATGGCATCAACTGAGACATAAATCTACGTCTAGTGAGATTTAGCAAGGTGGGCAAATCAGTCAGCCGCCCACCTTCCACCTGTCCATGGCTGCTACGGCGTCAAAACATAAAGTCAATGGCGTAGACGGTCCTTCAACGACCAGACCAGCATAAAAACTCACTCGACGACCTCAGCCGTACACTGGAAAAGCAAACACCACGGAGCGCGTACGTGCCGATGCCTGTACCTGGTAGTATGACGACGATAGCGCTCACGATCCTCGCCAGCTCGGCCTTCCTCCTAGTCATCACAACCACGGCGACCTTGCCTCGTCTTGCTCTTGCGGCAAGCGATGATGAGCACCGAAGGAGCATCCTGTGGCGCCGCGAGTCCATCGCCGTGGGGGGCGACGGCCTGGTGTCATTATTGTACCATCCGGGTATACGCTCTGTGGTGTAGGCACCGACGCTGATCATCGAAATCTTAAAGTGAAAACCCAAGTAGTTCGTCTACTTCAAGGTCCCTACACGCGTCGAGAAGAAGCTCAAAACCTGTCATCCGTGTTGGGCCTGCGCTTCAACGGCCATGGCTGCAGCACCACACAAGAACGAAACGCCAGCGTCGTCTACTTGCCCTCCCGTCACCTGAAGAATGTCAGCAGCGGCAAGATAAAGTTCATCTACTTCTACGGCTTCCTCGGGGGATTGTTCGTCGTGGAAGCCGTCGTCATCATCGCCGGTTACCTGTTCATCTTCCAAGGCGACCCGGCCGCGGCGCGACGTGACGACGAAGATGGCTACAGCTTGGTGATGAGCCACTTCAGGAAGTTCGCGTACGACGAACTGTCCAATGCCACCTACAATTTTGGTGAGGAGCTCTCTGGAGGCAGGGGCGTAGCTACAGTATTGGGCCGGGGTCAATTGACCCCGATGACCTCGGCCCAAAACCCTGTACATACATATAGCTCTGAAGAAAAATTGCCCACTGAAATTTTTTTGACCCCAGTTCAGCAGCAACCAGCCTCCAGCCCATCACTTGTACAGGCCCAAAGAGCAGCAACAATATAGGCCCAGTGGCCACCACCGATTTATACAAAGGTCGGACCCAATAGCTCCTCGATCGCTGGATTATGCCCTGATTGATCGCTAGGTCTTCTAAAAAACCTATCCCTCGTCTCGTGTCGCCGATCGATAGATTATATACCCTGATTGATCGCTACGTCTTCTAAAAGGGATCGCTGGATTATGCTCCTTTGTTCGCCAGTTCGCCTGCGCCGCCAACCACCCCCAATCTCTAATCCTCTCCAACTGCAGATTCAATTTGTAAGTGACAGTAAAGATGATTTATCCATCTTATTAATCTGAACGGGAGTTGTCCCAGAAAAATCTGAGAGAGATTTAATATTCTTAAATTCCTATTCGCCTATTACCATAGGGTTTGTTTGACATGTGGATTTTTCTTATAATTACTTGAAGTCTACATGGGTAATCACGTGGATTATGCAATCTGTATTATGCCTCAATCACAGGATCAGGTAAACTACTCTCTCTGTCTTATAATGTAAGACGTTTATTTTGGGATGGAGGGAGTAACAAAATACAGATGTACGTACTGTTGTAATCGGAGTTTATTTTGTTATGATATATTGGCAAATATGATTTCTTATATATGCGAGGTTACTAAAATAATTGTAGATAAGTTAGTCACACTTTTAGCCATATATTATTGCTACTATATTTTTTTAGAGCATACATTAGTTTTACTTGTTCGTGTTGACCCCGGCGACCTAGTTTCCTGGCTTCGTCCTTGCTGGAGGGGAGCGTCGGAGGCGGTGTACAAGGGAGTCTTGGACGACGGCCGGGACGTGGCCGTGAAGCAGCTGGTGGAGGTGACACCACAGGCCGAGGAGTTGTTCCGCTCGGAGCTGAGCGTCATCGGGCGGATCAACCACATGAATTTGGTCCGGATATGGGACTTCTGCTCCGAGCGCTCACATAGGTTCCTCGTCTCCGAGTACGTTGAGAACGGCTCGTTGGCCAAGGCCCTCTTTGGCGGGGACGGTGGTGAGCAGGTCGTGTTGGGGTGGGAATCGAGGTACAAGATTGCCGTCGGCGTAGCCAAGGGGCTGGCCTACTTGCACCACGAATGCCTCGAGTGGATCTTGCACTGCGACATGAAGCCGGAGAACGTTCTGCTGGACGCCGACCTGGAGCCCAAGATCACCAGCTTCGGCCTGGTGAAGCTGCTTAGCCGGCAGGAGGACGCGTGCGGCAAAGCGCCGTCCCGTGTGATGGGGATAAGTGGGCACGTCGCGCCGGAGTGGGCGTTGAGCCTCCCGATCACCGGGAAGGCGGACGTGTACAACTTCGGCATCGTGCTCCTGGAACTGCTCCGTGGGCAGAGGGTCAGCGAGTGGGCCGCTGTGGACGGAGTGGCCCGAGATGACAAGGAGGCACCCGTGGATTTACTGGAGATCTTAGCGTGGTTTAAGGACGAGACGCTGGAGTGCGAATGTGAGCGGCCGGCGCCGGGGCCGTGGCTGGAGTTCATGGATGCGCGGTTGCTCGGTGACTTCAACCGCTCGCAGGCGATGGTGATGCTAGAGGTGGCAGTCTCGTGCGTGGACGATGATCCCAGCAGGAGGCCGAGCATGAACGCCGTCGCGCAGAAGCTTCTCTTGTCGCAAGAGTAGTAGGGTCGGCGTCCCTTCCCCATGTGTGTCACTACAGGAAAAATTTCTGTACACCATGTCGAGGTCCTTTCCCCTAGACCTTAGGCAAATAGTGCAGCAATGCTACATCTACGTAATGAGTCCTACATTATTTACCTTTTTTTAAAGATCCAGCTTTTGCTGGCTTAGATTGATTTAGCAGGAAGCATACGGGAAATACAATTCTCAAACCCAAGTGGGGTTGAGGTGGATGGATAGAAGGATAACAGGGAACAAAAAGACTAAGGTGACTATCTCACTCCTAAGTCCCCAAAGGGGTGCTCTAAAGGCTTGGCCCCAGCCAGGCGCCATTGCTCCAGTGCCCTGCGGATGGCAGCTACTGTCCCGCTCGCGCTCGGGCTTTTTCCTCTAAAAATGCAGCAATTTCTCTCATTCCATATCTCCCAGGTGGTAAGCATGACCATGGCACGGATTCCACCCCTCACCTGGGGATCCCCCTTTTCAATCATCTGTGATACAGTCCTATGAGAGTTAAGATTTTCCTGCCCTTCAATCTTGAGCGAGCCACATCCAACCCAGGATGCCACCTCCGTCCAGATTTCTCTTGAGAAGCTGCAGTTCCAGAAGAGGTGGGTGGATGTCTCCAAGTTTCGCATACAGAAGATGCAGAAATAGTTGTTTGGCCATCCTCTCCGCTGCAAGTGATCATAGCACCATAATCTGTCCTGGTGTGCAAGCCAGAGAAGATTTTGATTTTTGGTGGTGCCCAAGCCTTCCACACCATGGATTTGATGTGTGTCGTTGCTTCGTTGTCGAACTGCATTCTATACGCCGAAGAGGTGGAATAGCTGCCGCTGCCGCTGCGTGTGCACTTGATTGTATCTTCATTCCCTTCATCGAGGCCGATTCCCGAGTGCCTAAGCTGACGAGCCAATCTCACGAACTCTTGCAGCAGGGGGGCGATGCAGCCATGCCTCAGGTCGTGGATCCAGTGATCATCCTCCAAGGCCTCTGCCACGGTCCTGTTTTTCCTCCTCGAGTGCTTGTAGAGGGTAGGGAAAGAGGTGCAAAGCGGCTCTTGCAGCAGCCTGGTCGTTGTCCAAAAAACGGCTGTCTTTCCATTGCCGATAGATACTCTGGTTGCTGCAGCGAAGAGTCGTCGATCCTGGTCGTCGCATGGAACCTCCAACCGAGCCCAAGGTCACTGTGGGAACTGCCATCTCATCCAGAGCCACCTGAGACGCAGGGCTCGCTCGAATTTTGCCAAGTCGTGGATTCCCAACCCGTTGAGTTCAGTTGGCGAGCACACCTTGTCCCACTTCACCTTGCATCTTCCCCTGGTTAGCTCTTCGTCTTGAGCCCATAAGAATTTTCTTCTGGCCTTGTCCAGCTCCTTTAGGATTCTTCTTGGGACACGCAGCGCCCTGAGAGCAAAAACGGGGAGTGCCGTGAGCACGCACCGGACCAGCACTCTTCTTCCCGCGATGCTCATTAGCTTTCCTTTCCAGCCGGCTAGCCTACTCCGGACCCTACCAAGCAGGAATTGCAGGTGAACTCTGATCCTAGTGGTTGGATACCGGCAACCCTAGGTAGGTTATGGGGAAGTCGATCATGGAGCCCCGGAAGTACTGAAGAACGCTATCTAGATTTATATTGCTGCATCTGATCGGGGCGACAGTGCACTTCTCTTGGTTCAGCTTCAGGCCCGTTGCCTCCCCGAAGAGTTTCAGGATTTCTAGCAGCATGTGGACCTCCTCCTGGATCGGGTTGGTGAAGATGACTGCGTCATCGGCGTAGAGGCTAACCCTCAAGCTAACTCCTCTGCCTGGTAGAGGCTGGAGGAGGCCAGACTCTGTTGCGGCCTCGAGGAGACGATGCAGCGGGTCTATAGCTAAGACGAAGAGCAGTGGGGAGAGCGGATCTCCTTGACGTAGACCTCGCCTATGGCTAATCTTCTTGCCTCCAATACCGTTAAGCAGGCAGGAGGAGGATGTCGTCGATAGCAGTAATGTAATCCACTCTCGCCATCGCCTACTGAAGCCTAGCTTCTGAAGAAGCTCTAAAATGTATTCCCAGGACACGGAGTTAAACGCCCTAGCTATGTCTAGTTTGAAGAGAAGCGCCGGAGTCCTATTCCTATGAAGTGCCTTGACACAACCCTGCACGTATATAAAACTATCGTGCAGACATTTTCCCTTTTGGAAAGCAGATTGTGCCGGCGAGATTAAGTCCTTGAGGGCCCCAGCAAGTCTTATAGAAAGAACTTTGGCGATGAGCTTGGCGATGGAGTGGATTAGGCTTATTGGGCGAAAGTGGCTGAGCTCAGAGGCCTCATTTTTCTTGGGCAGCAGGGCGATGAGAGCTGTATTTATCTCCGCGAAGTTTGATCCCACCATTCTATAAAACTTATGAAAAACTTGCATGACATCACCCTTGATAATGTGCCAGCAGCTGCGGAAGAATTGACCCGTGAATCCATCAGGGCCTGGAGCTTTTTTAGCCGGCGACGCTTGGATCGCAGCCCAGACCTCCGCCTCTATGAAGCATGCATCCATTCCTTGCATCTGCAGCGTGGGAAGATCCAGTCGGTCCCAGGAGATTGTGTTTTGCCTCGGCTGATGCACTCCGAGGAGTTTAGTGAAATGATCAAACACAGCCTCCTCCTTCTCTTTGTGATCAGAGACAGTCCCCTCTGAAGTTTGAAGCGTGTGAATGTGGTTCTTCTCCTGGAGCTGCACTTTGCATGAAAGAATTTTGTGCTGGCATCCCCCGAGCGCAGCCACAGCACCCGAGAGGCCTGTCTCTTCCTTGCCCTGTTGATTGCCGCCAAGCGATCACCTTGATCTTAAGCTCTTTCCTAAGGGACAGCTTGGCCGCGGTAAGCTGTCTTCTTTCCTGCGCTCTATCAAACAGGCTGATCACTTCATTTGCAATGTGGAATTGAAGCCTCGCTCCACCAAACATAGCTTTGACCCAGATTTTTAGATCAGCCGCCGTCCTAGCCATCTTCTTCCTTATCACGACGAAGGGGCAGTCATGGTTTACCGGGCGCTGCCATGCACGGGCGACCGTGTCGGTGAAACGAGGGAACTTCGGCCAGAAGTTCTCGAATCTGAACCTGGTCGGCCTGGGAGGCGCTGCGTCATCAGCTAGCAACAGAGGGCAGTGGTCTGAGAAAGAGGTAGAGGCCGCGGACAGCATGAACGTTGAGTGTGCAGTCTCCCACTCGTTGTTACAGAAGAATTTGTCAATGCTGCTGAAAGTTGGTGCGTCTCTCTCATTGCTCCAAGTGTATCTTCTCGTGTTGCATTTGATCTCTCGTAGCCCTGCCGTATCTAGAGCTCTCCTAAATCTGCCCATGATTCTTCTGTTTATATTGAGGTTACTCTTGTCTCTGGCTTGGTAAATCATGTTAAAATCTCCGTTGATCAGCCACGGCTCACTCCCAATCGGTGCAACTCCGACCATCTCTTGAAGGAACTCCTCCTTTAGGTTGTCGTCCGTAGGGCCGTAGACGGTCGTCATCCAGAAGCTAGCCTGGCCGATGAGTGGCTTGACCTTAACGGTAATGGAGAATCTTCCAATGTTCTGCAATTGGATGTCGACAACCTCCTTGTTCCAGAAGATTGCAGCACCTCCCCTCGTTCCAATTGCCGGCAGCACCACACGGTCCTGCAGCCTTGGACCTCCTATCTCTCTTGCAGTTGCAGGCGACCAAAATTCTAGCTTTGTCTCCTGCAGGTTTAGGATATCTACCCTATGATGTTCGGCGATATCACAGACGGCCGAACGCCTAGCCGGCACGTTTAGTCCTCTCACGTTCCAGGACATAATTCTACGAATCGTGCTACTCATGGGGACACAGTTGAGATGCTCCGTCAACTACTACTTTCATGAAGAAAAAGAGCTACACCAGCCAGCACACCGAGGGGCGACGACGGACACCAGTAGCCCCAAGAACCTGTCGTCGTCGAACTAGCAACAACCTAAGAAGACTACACATGGAAACAATCCCTAACTCTAACTAACTAGCAACAACCTAAGAAGACTACACATGGAAACAATCCCTAACTCTAACTGGCAGAAGGCCAGCCGTCGACGGAGACTAACTAATCTAGCTAACATGATCACACTACAGGATCATCAGCCACACCGGCCGCCGTCCATGCCAGCAGCGATCCGGAGGGCACCGAGGTCTTGGTTGGTCAGCATCACAATGGCCTCCATGTCCTTGTCGGAGAGGGGCTCGTCGAACTTCTTCTTCAGCACCGCCGCCACCTTTGGGATCATCTTCTCCCGCGGTCCCAGCATGCCCAGCTACTGCACAAGGCGCAGAGTTGCCCTGTGGGAGACCGGGACGTTGGAGCCGGCCGCGGCTTGCCTGGCACTCTGCCTGATCGGAGCAGCTGGGGTGCGCGTCTTTGGAGGAGCAGATGAGCGTCTCGCCGGAGGGGGTGGTGTCTCGGCAATGATGGGCACCGGGGGTCTAGTGAAGAGCTGCAGCGGGCCAGTGCGGTCTTGTCCGTCTTGCATGGTGATGCTGCGCACTTGCTGCGTGATTCAAGTCATCTGCAGCTCCACCGATGGCGCTAGTGGCTGAGCGCGGCATCGAAGGAGCGAACTCTCTGGGGTCTCCGCCTCCCCGGCTGTCTTGCGCGAATTCCCTGGGGTCTCCGCCTCCCCGGCCGTCTTGTTCTCCGGGCCGCCGTCGAACTCGAGCGGAGTGGCAAGCGCCTCCAGCATGGCCTGCTCGAGCTCGAGCTGGATGCAGTCAGTCCTTGGCGGAGGGGAGAGTGTGCGCCCTTGGCAGGAGAAGAAGGCCGCGATTGGGTCGCCCTCCTCCGTGAGCTTGGGCGCGGTCCGTGGAAGCAGAGGGAGCGGCGGAGTGGCCCGCAGCATCAAGCCCCGGCGCTCCGCAGCTCTGCCCTTGTTGGCCCCTTCATGTCGCCTGCCCGCCGGAGTTCTGCTGCGCCGGCGTGGCTCGGTCTCGACCACCATGTCCTTTCCCTTGGAGTGGCATCCTTTGCCTAGCAGCGTGTCCTTCCAGGAGCGCCTGCCTCTGTCTTGGTCGTCTTCGTCATTGTGATCACGCCTCCCGCCCCCGGAGCTGAAGCTTCCGCACCCCGAGGACTCCACACGTGGTGCCCGCCGCCGGCCATGCTCCTGGTCATCCTCGGCGTGGGCCGTCCATACCCCCGGCTCGATGCGCGGCATGGGGCGGTCGTCGTCGTCGTCCGAGGAGGGGATCCTGCTCTAGCCGGAGTGGGAGGACCTAGGGGAGAGCGGGGTCCAGTCCTCCACACGGTCCACATGGATGAGCATGTCGTAGCGGTGCACTCCG
>CBMN011746118.1:0-18907 GCA_000582825.1 Hordeum pubiflorum | reverse complement strand
TTTGACTTTTTGTTGAATTGCTAATTTATTTTTTCAGATAGGGTCTATATACACCCAAGAACCAAATGTTCCCGTCCGCCTCGCTACCATACACATTAGCAGCAAGGGCGCCTCCAACGCCCATCCTCAAACCACCCGAACCGCAACGTGTTTATATTAGTCATCCAACGTGTTCATGCATCGGTCTGGCTGTCACGTTGGTGTTTGCCAACCGTGGTCCACCCTTAACCCTCTCCCTCGCTCTCGCGCGCTTTCTATCCGAAACTGTCAGCGCCGCTCCCGAGCGATCAGTTTTGCATTCATGCCTGGCCAGAGCGGACGTGACCTCTCAGTGATGCCGGCATTGAAGCGGTGCGCCGCTGAGAGAGCGCAACCCGCGCTGCTTCCCGGTGCAGGTGGCTGCTCCACATTCAAACGGCACCTCATCAATCAATCGTCCAACATTAATGATATGAGGTTGCCGAGGAACCTACTCTGCCGCAACCCATCTGTCCGTCTGCCACCCACAATTAACCACACCGTAGCGGCCCATTGCCATCCGCCCACTATATAAACTCCAACCATGGCCATTGCCGCAGTCATCCTCCTCCGGTACCTTTCCCCTCCTCCGCACCACGCCCGCCATGGCCTTCAAGCGCTCCAAAGCATTCTGGGACTGCCTCTTGTACGAGCAGAAGAAGGAGATGGACGACATTGCTGCCAGCAAGCAGATAGAGGCTGACGATGTCCCCAATGGAGGACACGGACGATGACGAGCCGGCGCCATCCTCCTCGCCGGTGCATGCTGGCATCAACATCGTTGAGGCCCTTGTCCACTACTCGGGCATGGTGTGGGAGACCAAGTTCCAGCAGGCACATGCCGACTAGGCCTACAACCTCCATCTCCTTGACGAGCACCGGCGTGAGAAGGACCAACTCGCCATTGGCATAGCCATCACGCCGGACGTGGACATGGCGAAGCAGGAGGTGATGCTCGACTCATACCGCTCCGCCCGCGACATCCACCGCGACCGCTCGCGGTACCGCCTCCATCAGGCGGAATTACAGGGCACCCACAGGGAGATTGACGAGGCGGTGGACGAGGTCTTCGGCAAGAGCGATGACGAGGAGGACATCGCTAGCTCCGCCACAGACGTGCCCTGCTGCCACAACCATGAAGTCGGCACATCTGCAGGCATCGTTGAGGAGTAGTGCATGGTAGGTCACCGTCGCTCGTGTCCCAACAAGGCCATGGCTCCTTTCCTCTCATTGAAGCTAAGCTTGGTGGACTGATCGTCGTCCACCGATTAGCCTCTCAGGTTGCGGAGTAGGAAGCTGGCGAGGCAGAGCTGGAGAGCGCCGAGGTGAAACTGAAGAAGGCGAAGGCAAGAGCCGGAGCTTCAGTTCTCGGGGTTCACGTCCGGACATGGGGAACGAGTGTCAGAGATTATTTGGATTAGGTTTAGAGTAGGGTTTAGTTACAATTGTCCAAAATGTAATGGATTTCGTCTGATTTATATGAAAATCAGTTGGTTTGTGTGAATTCCGTCCGCTTAGTTGAAACCCGGGACATAGATATATGCGGATAGAGTTAGATGGCCGGCTCCCGCATCCGAGAATTTGTGGGTCAGTGTCGGAGAAGCCCTAACAGGGAACAACACAGGAGAAGCAGATAACAAGCTATGACAAGCAGTCAACACCACTCGCCGACGCCACCCTCTCCGGCTCCTCTTGCACCACCTCCAGCGCTGCCGTCGGCCACCGCCAAACCAAAACCAGACCACTCGAGCGCTGCCGTCGGCCACCGCCATACCAAAACCAGACCACTCGCCGCCAGCTGCTTCAGATCCTTTAACTTGGCTGCTGCTCTGCTCCTCCTGCTGCTATTCCTCCTCTAGTCCAACAGCATTACTGTTATGTTAAGCCAGTACGTAGCAGAGACAGACAGATACTACTACTCTTGTAATTTTGCTATTCAAACAGTGATGCATCATTTTCTTCCCACTCCCAGGGTGATCATTTTTCAAAACATTTGGGATTATTCGTCTAAATATGCCACTGCAAATCCAAAATGCAAAGCACAAACAAATACACTAACTAACTAATAATAATAATTAAGCAGCAGCAGCAACTAGTATCTTTCAGTACTAGGATTGGATTGAGCAGTCCATGTTCATCGTCCACAGAATACTACTACTGCTGCTGTATTATATATATATAGCACACTACAAACCAAGTCCATCATGAGCAGCTGTTGCCTGCAACTTCGTAACAAAATATGTCAAGCCTACATACATATCTTACTTATCAAGCCAAATTATATATATATATTATACAACAGCAACAACAACAACAGCAGCAATAAATGGAGGGGAGGGAAGGGGAGGCTCGGCGATGATGATGATGATCCCTTTGATCGAAGCGAGACACTGCAAAACAAAAGGGATTTTAGTTTTACAAGATGGTGCATCCTTTCTGTGACTTCCTCTTCTTCCGCTTCTGCTTCGGAGGCTGGAGGACCACCTTGATCGCCGCATCAAACACCGCCTTGATGTTCTGCACCACCGTGCAACCAAATCAATCACTAACCCAATCACTACAACTAGCCATCCAGCCTCCTTCTTCTTCTTGACTACTACTAGGAGATGCACTCTCCGATTTTTACCTGCTGTGTTTTTGAGCTGCACTCGATGTAGGCCGTCGCGCCAATCACCTTCTTCAGCTCTTCACCCTACAATCATTAGCCACAGAAATGATGAGATCACTGCCTTATGCCAGGAAGCAACAGAACATATGCATATGCTATTTATTTTCTCAAGAAAAAGAAATACAGATAAAGCTTCCGAGTAGAGTACCTGAGCGGTGGAAATAGGAACAGCCCCAGGGTGATCCACAAAAAACTGCTTGTCATCCCGCAGATCTATTAACATCAACATGGTGGTTAAGCACTGCTGAGTTATACAGCATTTCTTGCAGCAACAAGTAGTAAGAAAGAAAGAATGAAAGCAGCAATAGGCCGAAACATGCGGAATAATGTCACTGCTTATTAGACAGCATTTCTTACAGTCAACTGTAATTGGGCATCAGGTACAAAGTAATGCAACTCAATGTCAATTGGCTACAACAGCACTGTGTTCCACGTGCTGTCAAATTGACTAAACCGTCGTGACTTTGACAAGAATGTGTAAGAGATAATAACATCAAGAATTGCTGTCAAACTGAAAACTGAATAAAATCAGGTCCAAAACAGACCTCTGTATATTGGACTTGAGCCAAAGAATCTGGACTACGACCAGACAGAACCTAATCTTCAAGTTAAAACTTAACGTCTAGTGACTGGCATAACAAAGCAAATAGCATGCTGGTCTCTACAACATTCATTAATTTGGTACACAAATATCATCACATCTTTAGCGAAAAAAATGAATATCATCACTTCAAGTCGTAATTTCACACCAGGGAATTTAACATTAATATAAGGATCTCAAGTTTTCGAATTAACACAAGTATCTCCTGCAATACGAAAAGACACTAAGCTGCCATTTTCTTGTTCTTAGTACCAACAGTCTCTCAACTTCCAACAGTCTCTCAACTTAACCATGAGCTGATTCTTAGTAGCAGATAAAACTACTTGCTTGAAGGGAAAAATGACATATACCGAAATAAGGCAGTACAGGGCAGCGGGCATGCCTCCATAAAAATCAAATCCCATAACTCGTTTTCCGTTCAACCAAGTCAGCAGCATTTCAACATGCAAAGATGGCTAAAGATGATATTGAAATATCATAAGCCTGTAGACCATCATCCGTGACAGTACAAGTGAAGTCATGACAACAAAGATGCCTATACTTAGACAGGGATTTCAGACTAGTTAAAGCAGAAGCAATAAGTATGTGGTAAGCAACTCTTTTATTAATGAACCGAACCACAATTCTCTTTTAAGTATGTGGTAACCATAAGTCAGTCAAGTGTCGGTACTAAAACTGTTACAAGTGGAAGTGAAGATGCAATGCAATATGATATAAAGGGCACACAGATCATTGTTTACGAAGCATAATGCAGATAGGAGACGAAAGGGGGGGGGGGCATACCAATCTTTGTTCCAACAAGAATTATGGGCACACCAGGAGCATAGTGCCGTAACTCTGGAATCCACTGGAAAATTACAGCAGGAGCACGTGTTGTGATATGCAAGATAACAAGTCATGGGGCAAGAAAAGGAAATAGAGAGGGAGGATGGCCTGCCTTCTTAGTGACATTCTCGTAGCTTGCTTTGCTGATGAGAGAAAAGGCGAGCAGGAAGACATCGGCACCACGGTAGCTTAGTGGGCGTAGTCGATTATAGTCTTCTTGTCCTGTTAAATTCACCGCATTCCTTCACATTAATTATATTATTATTCTGGTGGCTGTTACTGATTGAACAAACACACACAAACAGAGACTAGAAGATGGATGTTGATTTTAGTATGTGTGTCTATGTGTGTGTGTGCACATAACATAATCCGAGGAAGGGAAAAGAAAAGCTTACCTGCAGTATCCCATAATCCGAGGTTGACGGTGCTGCCGTCAACCACGACGTTAGCGCTGAAGTTGTCGAAAACTGTTGGGACATAGTCCTGGAACGTAGAAACGGCACTTGTTAGCTATAGAAAGGCAAAATTATTTGCCGTACATGTACATTGGAGCCGTTGGCAGGGATATGAAAACGCAGTTGCTTCAGGTATTCATCATATTGGGTGGCACAGCAGAGCAGAGCAATTGATTATTGACTGCACATAAATAAATAAACAAATTCAGAGGCACTACACTAGAGTAGACTAGAAGGAAGGAAATTGAGTGGCACAACAATTGAATTGAACTGAATTGGATTGAATTGATTGTTGGGTGCATATAACATAAATAAGCTCACTCGGAGGGTGCATATAATTGATTGTTGAATTGAATTGAATTGAATTGAATTGATTGTCAGACGGTTCTCCCTCCTCATGAAGGAACCTCCAATCAAACACAATCCATCAATCAATCAATCTCATCAGACTTACTATCTGGAAGGAAGATATGAACTGAAGAAGAAGAAGGGGATCTAGTCTTATCTACATGTATGTAGAGTAACAGTACAAGAAGAAAGAAAGAAAGAAACTTACTGTGGGGAAGGTGTTTGATGTGTATGAGATGAGGAGGCACGTCTTTCCGACGGCGCCGTCCCCCACCGTCACGCACTTGATGAACCGAGAAGCACTCATCGCCTCTCCGGCCGCCGCCCCACGATCTTTCTTGATTCCTATTTACTGGAGTAGTCTATATACTTCCCTTCCCTGATGCTGATGGAATCGACTCTAGTAAGTAGATAACTAGTACGGGTAGATGGATCCGGATGGAAGGCAGGAAGGAAGGGGGACTCCTCGCTGCGCTGCGGTGGTTGCCTTTCGTCGGCTGCCGGCGACTGCGAACGAGGGAGCAGAGCAGAGCAAGACTTTGCAGTTAGGTCCAGGGAAAGCGGCAGTATTCTCTTCTTCTCCCCCCACCACCCCTCTTGACCATGAATCGCTCTCTCTCTCTCTCTCGTGTGGCGTGGCGTGGGAGTGCGTCATGTGATTTTCCCCTCACAAGACGTTCTCCTTTTCAGAATGCCAACTCAAATGTACAGAACCGAACATATATCCGTTTTGTCCGGATTTTATCCGTTTAGGTAAGACAATGAGACAACATCCGACCGTTTTTTGATAGCATCAACCGCATCTTCGTCTCACTGCATGCAAATACAAAGCAACAAAGACGTAGCACCATGCTAACGGACATAGTTCATCCAACGGCCATAGTTCACGCTGGCAACAAAGACAGCGGTCGGCACTATGCCAACCTACAAAATGGTCCAGTCCCCAAGTTTCACGATGGCCACAAAGCCAGTGGCCGATAAACATAAGCCATCATATAAAATGGTCAAACCCCTAAGTTTTACTCCAGCAACAAAGCTAGTGGCCGGCACACTAGCCAACGTTCAAAATGAACAAGTTTTTTTCACGCCGGCAACAAAAGTCAACGTCCAACACACTAGTCATCCTTCAAAAAGAATGGCCACCAGTGGCGGACCTAGCCCACTGGGTCAGCCAAGTGCTACTGTACACATACGTTTATTTATTTTCTGTTATTTTTTTAGCCTTCCTCCAATGGTATAAAATCTCTTTTCGAATCTCAAGGTAGGCCATGGCCCACCCTGGACACCCTCTGCCTCCGCCACTGACGGCCATAGTCCACAACCGAGGCCGCACTAGTTCAGGCCGACTTGGTCGAACATCTCCTTTTGTCGGTTCGTGAACCAACTCTTTCTCTTCGGGGACATGTTGGTCAAGTTGACGCTCATGATTGCTAGCGCCACCTCTTCTACTTTGGTGTTGGCAATGGTGGCCTCGATCGTGAGCTTCTTCGATTGGGCAAACTCCTCCATGTCGAGCTTCCTTCTTTTGGCGGTCTCTTCCATGTCAAGCTTCTTTGTTTGGAGCTTCAAGTATACCTTCATTTGCTCATGTTTCCTTTTGCTCCTCCTCTCCTCCCTCACGTCCTTTTGAGTCATCATGCCTTGCAAAGTTTCTTGCAAGGCGAAAGATGCCGCATCCCGCTTCTCGTCAATCTTCGAGTTGGTCTTGCCCCTCGGCCTCTTCAACGCATCTCTATTCCTCGCCACGACCGCCTTCCCTCCTTTCTTCTTTAGAGCGGCATATTTATCTTTGAACATGGGGCAATCTTTGATGAGCGTCCAACAATGTGTGAGAGTGAATGGCTTGTCCTTATGTCGGGCCTTGAAGGCTTCCAAAGATTGGAATGCCTATAAATGTAATAGCAAGGACACAATATACAACAAAGCATAGACAAGGCATAGAAATGAAAGAGGAGTGGTCATACCAAGTCGCCCACGCTTTCTTATCCGCCTCGTTTGCCCGCCGGTCCCACCTCTTGGCCGATTCATGGTCCAAATGCGCTAGCTCCTCCGGCGTGAGCTCCATCGCGGCTTCTTCGAGCCCTTCTTCTTCGCCGTGGGGCGAGCGGTGGCGGCCGGGTCATCGGGTTTCTTCGGGGTGTTGGCCATGAAGGAGGGAGGGAGGGGGAGCTTCGGAGGGTTTGGGAGAAAGGGGTGGGAAATGGGGCGAGTATGTCCCCGACGGGCGGGCCAGGGAAGGACAAGGGCGTGCGTCCCCCCCTCATCTGCTCGATATCCGTTTCGATGCAAACACGGACCAAATTTGGGTCAGGAATGGATCGAAAGCAGACAGAAAAAACGGACATTTGTTTGCTTGCTCCCGCGCGTTGGGTCGCGTTTTGTGTCCGTTTACTTTCAAACGAACGCAATCGGACCATTTGGGATCGTGCATTGGAGTTGGCCTTACTTTTGCTGACTACCTATACTCTCTTCCATTTCATGAGGGAGGAACCCACCCTTATCGAATTAATTCAGTTTACGTATTTTGGTTCCTTACCCTCTCTCTCTATATAGATAGTGAGATGGGCGGGAAAGGGAAGCTGTTGTTGCAAGCTGACTCTACCAAACTTAGCATAAGAGACTGAAATCCTTCAGCAACTACTCCCCAATGATGGATGAATTGATCTTCGGCAGTGTACCATGTCAGCTTGGGTGTGAAAACAGTAGCATAGAAAACAATCATAAAATCTAATAAATAGTTCTCCTGCGGAATCTGCATTTCCACTACCTGACCATCAGACTGACTGAAAGCATATTCCCCCTCCCTGGTCCCCTGCATGAAACTGTCAGCCGTAGCTTCCACCATCTGAACTTGCTCATTCCAACTAGGATAAAAGAGGGTCGACCCAGTTGCGAGTCATTCGTTTTACTTGCAAATGCGACAAAAAAAAAGATTAAGAGCTTGATTGTGAGTCGATGGTTTGTCTTGCAATTAGGATAAAAAAGGACGGGCCTAGTTACGAGTCGATGGTTGACTTGCAACCGGGATAGAAAAATATTCAACACCTATTTATGAATCGATGGTTTTTTATGGGTATTTATGAATCGATGGTGAACATGCAAGTGAGACGGAAAAAAGTCAAGCCGAGTTGCAAGTTAAGGATGAACTTGCAACTATTAAAAAAAAAGCTTGCACACACTTACAATACAAAAGAAATATCAAGCCCAGTTGCGAGTCGAATGTGGACTTGCAACTGAAGAGACGGAAAAAAAAAGACTGGGCCAGTTGCAAGTTAATAGTGTGCTTGCAACTGAGACAAAAAAAGGTTGATCCAAATTACAAGTTACAACCTGGGCGAAACAAAGGGTTGCATTTAGGATGGAGTTACAGACGTTCACTTTCACCACCCCGCACCCAACAATTCATGTTGCAGTTGCGTTGAGGTGGATCCAGTTACACTTGATTTTTATTTTTTTGAATAATTTAGGTTGCATACCTCATATATTATGTGGTTAGTTACACTCGAATTGAAATGCTTCTTGTCGTGTATAAAAAAAACATCATTTTTAATCACAAACTTTGTATTCCATCACGTGTAAGAAAATAAAAAATAAAATTGAACCTATCGGCTAAAGACACATATTGTCTGGGATGTAAACCATTGTTTTTTTTATCGGCCTAAATGAGAAAATGATAATTTGTACTGAGCATGGCAACAAACAATGAAAATGGTACGTGCGTTCAACTAAAAGAATGGTGCATGCGTTTCTCCACGGGCTTATCCCAGCGACAAAAGCTGAAAAAGAAAAAAGAAAAAAGAAAAAAAAGGTAGTAAAAAAAAGAAAAAAGAAAAAAGAAAAAAAGATAGTAAAAAAAGAAAAAAGAAAAAAGAAAAAAGAAAAAAGAAAAACGAAAAACGAAAAAAAAACGCAACACAATGGCCAGCCAACGGCAAATGGCCTATGCCAAAAGATAGTAAAGCGGACAACAGACAATCAAAGGCCGCAGCCCAAAGCGATGCGAAGAAAATCCTGAGAACTGCGAACGGCCCAACCAGAAACGAGACAACGCAAGAACGCCCCGAGCGACAGCGTCCGTCACGCGGGCCCACATTAAAAATACACAGATCTTGGAGTTTTCATCGGACGGTGTGGGATTTAGATGTGGGGTAGCTATTTTACATCTAGATGCGAAATAGCAAAACCTATGTTGCAAAACAAAAACAAAACAAAATTATCATCCAACCAACGAAATCAAAGAATCAATTTCTGGCCAATTTGGAGTCAAATTCCCCTCCGTCGGGGAAACCAACTATAGCCGGATCCTATTTGGCACTTCAGACTTCCGTTAGAATGCATTTTGCAAACGGGCGCGTGAAACACTCCAAACTGGGACGGACCATTCTAAATTTTTCCTGATTTAGAAACATCAAAAAAGGGTGCGGGCATGCGGGTTCGAATCCGCAACCCCTTCGTTGCGAGCGGTATGCTCACCCGGCCACCAACCCGCTGGTGTAAAGATACTAGTTCTTTTTCTTTTATTATTCTGTTCTTCATTTCGGTTTATTCTTTTTCTTCCTTTCTCATCCTTTTTTGTTTTCTTTAATGTGCGGTTTTTTAAAATTCGTGAACCTTTTTTCTAAATTGGTGAACTTTTTAAAATTAGATGAACTTTTTTTTCAATTTTGATGAACCTTTTGCAAACTCGATGAACCTTTTTTCCAAATTTGTTCAACTTTTTTTCAAATTCCATGAACTATTTTTGAAAATCCGTGAACTTTCTAAAGATTTGCGAACCTTTTTTTCAGATCACTGTGAGCTTTTTCGAATTCATGAACCTTTTTTCAAAATTTATGAACCCTTTTTCACTTTTATGAACTTTTTTATATTCACATTGTTTTTTTGCCTTTTCGCGTTTTTTATAGACAAGTCAACCTTGAAACTGGGCCGGCCCAATTTGTAGGGCGCCTGGGGGCGTCGGTTCTCCTAGCTGGCGTTTAAGGTGCCGACTAGGAGCTTAGATGCTTAGGTTTTTCTGTACGATGGAACAAAGCCCATCTGGTTTCAAGTTCTAAATTTGGCATTGATGTGCAGATTTTTTGCATTTATTTTAGGCTTTTCAGCGTTATTTTCAGTGGTATGACATGCATGTTGATTACGAGGTCTTGCACTGACTTCCTCAATCACAAGATCTGTCGGCTCAAAAGAATTCTCTTGACTGATTGTTTGTTTTCAAATATAAGAGCATGCTAATAGTAAGCGAGATGGTAAAATAAGGGAGTGGTGTTTTGGCTCATAGATGTAGATATACACCTATTTGAAATATATATAAACGCATTTCAAAATGTTAAAATAATTCGACCAATAATTTCGCGTGTGCATCCAGACATTCTATGTTCGCACACAAAATTTCGCAAAGAAAGAACATTTTTGTGGCATGTATAAAAAATATAAAATATATGTCTCATGAATAGTTATAATCAAGCATCGAAAATTGTCTTTTTTTACATAAGCCACACAAAATATCTTTTCGTCAAAACTTTGTACACGAACATATAATGTCCGGATGTATACGTGGTTTTTTTTTCCTCTGTTATTTTAAACTTTTTAAAATATGTATTTAGACAATAGGTGAATCTACACCTATGAGCAAAGTGAACTTCCCGTAAAATAAGAGAATGTCTAATCATCACCAAGGCACACGCTTCATGCTATTATTTACCATTTGCTCCCGAATACTCGGAGTACCACGTCATCACCATGACGTGGCCGGGCCTCGCCCGTGCACAACCAGCACGAGTAGCATATCGTCGCCCTGGTGAAGCAGATCATGTGCTACCTTGGTGGCACGATGACACCTGACCTCCACCTTCACCCGTTGACAACACTCGACCTCATCACCTACTCGGCTACTCCGGGTACGCCATCTTCCTCGATGATACCCAGATCTCCTGGTGCTCTGAGCGGCAATGGGTGGTCTCCCTCTCCCGCTTTAACGTCGAGGTGTTGTTGCAAATATCGTTTTAGAATATGTTGCTAGCCCAGCAACTGCTCAGCGAGCTCCAAGCATGTGCCCCTCTCGTCACCTATCCAGACAACTGCTAGAATAATTTGCTACACCCATGTAATTTTCTAAAATTCCTAAAATCAAATCTCAAAAGCCCATATAGAAAATGGCAAGTGGAGGTTCTAAAGTTTAGTCACACCCAAGAAGTAAAGGAAGTGTGAGAGTGAGACCTTTTTATGTCGTGTGTTCTCCCCACTCCACTATGTGATGAGTTTGGGAGAGAAAAGGAACACCACATCCACACGCTCGCCTCGCTGGGCCGGGCCGAAGGGCACGGGCATGCAAAATGCGCATGAACGGCCGGCCGAAATCTAGTCCATGGCCTTGCGGGAGCGCGACTTTCTTCTGTCGTTTTAATCCCGCGTCAGGAAGCAACATAATGTGAGATGCGCATTGGCCAGCTGCGTGATGAGGATGTACAACAAGTGATATGCGAGCATCAACCAGAAGTCCTTCTGGTCCTTCGTCAGCTCCATCTATAACAATAGTCAAGAGATGAAGAATAACGACAAGATGGAGGATAATATGCATAGTGCAAAGCAAAAACAAAAGGGGTTGTTGCGGATTTGATCCCGCGTCGACTGGATGCTGCGAGAGGGAGGTACGAGAAGGATGTTGTTGAAGCTTGTTGAACAGGCTTGATGGGTGTGTGGGTTTGCAAACGAAAGACGGAGATGCAAGAAGAGCCTCGGGTGTGAGGCGTGCATGGGCTTCCATACCCCTCAACTCTGGTAGAGGGTTGACCACTTCATTAGAAAAACACCCCCAAGAACACAAGTACCCCCTCTCACTCCCACACTAAATCTTGGATCCCGAGAGATTCCTGAGAGATATTTCACCAAGTGATAGATCCACTCCATCCCCCTCTTTTGACCAATGAAATTCATGATTTGAGCAAGTCTTAAGCATTTTCCCCTTGATCTGGGTACTATTGGAGATTGGAGACTCATAAGTGGCAAGAGTTATTTGTAGAGGGATTGGTTTGTCATGATTATTCTTAGAAAGTTTGTGAAGGCGCAGAACCACCTCAAGGTCTACCATTAGTGGTTGAGAATCGCATTGGTTGTGATATCTCAAGCAGAATAGGGTGAGCCTTTACACCATTTATGTGCCTTTGTGATAACACCCATCCCTCGAACGACGACTAGCATCCCTCCAAGTAAGTGAACATCGGTATACATCCTTGACTCTAGAGTTTCGGTTATTCCTAACCCCAACTCCTTACTTGTGGTTACTTTGTCTCCTTGTCCTTACATTTTATATATCATAGTATTGTGTGGTTTAGTTTCTACTTATTGTTGGTATCATCTTTGGTTGAAACTTGACTCACCTTAATGATTGTTAGACTCCCGTTTATATTCCCCATTTACCTAAAATTGCTAATAAGTAATTAAAAGTTATAATTGTACATCCTCTCTAGGTCATCTCGATCCTTTCACATGCGTCATTTGTTTTTCCTATTCTTTGGTCACCAGAAATCTATTTAATTTCATTAAATTTTCTTGTCAGGCTTGAAGCAGCTCATCAACAAAGGCTTGGACAGAGTGTAAATGTGCATGTATGTATGTGAGCATCTGCCATTGTACCGTGTTAAAAATAGAATCCACTAATAAATTGGATAAAGCGGGTTGAATGAAGAAATTGTGTAAAAATGGCAAATCAGTAGGTAAATTGTATCTATACATACAGGAGTATCTCCTAATTCTTCTAGCTACTGGCCGGTCTAGCTATCCATCTATCTAGTTTTAAGTGTGATGAGATTTCATTTGAAGATGTCGTCGTCTTCGTCGGGGAAGGACAAGGCGCGGCCGCCGTGCTGGGATTGGGATTGGGATTGGGACTGCTGCTTCTTCCACGTCTTCATCCTCCGGTGCAGCTTGTGCTGCTGCAGCACCAACACCGACGCGCAGCACCCCACGAAGTCGTCCGACGCCAGCAGCTCCCCGACGGCGCCCAGCTCCGGGCACTCCTCCTCGTCCAGCCCGGCCATGCCCCGAGTCATCGCCGCCCGCGCCGACCCGCCTCCGCCCTCGCCGCCGCCCCTGCCCACCACGAACAGCGAGCACTCCCCCACCATCGAACTTAGGGATTCCAGCGTCTCCACCCCGTTGCTCACGTACCGCTCCGTGTACGACACCTGCCCCGCCGACACGAACCGCGCGCGCACCTCCGCCATGAACTCCTCGTCCTCTGCCTCCTCATCCGACAGCATGCCCGTCGTCTGCTCCTCCTCCGGCAGCATGAACCGGGACACCGACACGCTCACCGACGGGTGCGCCGACAGCCGCGTCGCGTACGCCACCGCCTCCCGGTCGTCCGCCCCGCTCAGGAACACCGCCACCACCTGGTGCTGCTGCTGCGGCTGCACCGCTTCTTCTTCCTCCCTTGACTCCTGCTGCTGCTGCTGCTGCTGCTCTCTGAGAGACAGCGCGTTCTCCTCCTCGAGGTCGCGCTCCGGCGCCGCGGCACTCATGCTGATGCTGATGCTGGGGAGGCGCCGCTCCACGAGGATCCCCACGCTGCACGGCGCGCGCTCCAGGATGCGCTGGTTCAGCTGCCGCCGGCTGTCGCCGTCGCGCCGCGACACCATGCGCCCGTCGTACCGCTGCTCCTTGTGGAACGGCACGATCACCAGCGACGCCCGCGCGTCCTCCACGCCGTTGCGCACGTCCGCGTCCATGGACGCCAGGCTCGAGATGGCCGTCATCTGCCGCACCGGCACGGCGGCCTCGTAGGTGGTGAAGCCGTGCACCGCCGCCGTCACCTGGTCCATCTCCCACGAGTAGCCCCACTGCGCGTCCTCCTCCTTGGACTTGTACATGTCCTTGTACAGGTGCGTGATGGCGTACTTGCGCGCCGTCTGGAGCTCCACCAGGTGCAGCAGGTACACGGCCACCGGCGCGCTGCTGCCCTTGGACAGCTCCGCCAGCGTCAGCATCGCGTGCACGGCGCCGGCGCCGTGCACGCACACCAGCACCCGCAGCTCCTGCTCCACCCGCAGGTCCTGGAGGCAGTGCGACCGATACTTGAAGGCGCGCCGCTGCTGCCGGACGATGGCCGCCGACGCCGGGCCGGCCATGAAGGTGTTGATGATGGACGCCACCACCAGAACCACCTGCGCCGTGTCGCCCCACACGTTGCTCTTGTCCGCGAAGTTGATGGCCAGGATGTCCGAGTAGCCCTTGACGTTGAGCAGGAACCCCAGCACCAGCGCCTCCCGAGCCGAGATGCCCAGCCACCGCCCCACCAGCACCGTGCCACCCACCTTCCCGGCGGAGCTGACCACCGTGGTGAACACGACGGCGAAGACGAACTGGGTGGCGGTGAAGCGGCCTATCTCGGCGAAGTCGAGCCTGGCGCCGATGGCGCCGAAGCAGAGCGGCATCACGATCTGGTGCACCGGGTAGGTGAGGCGGTCGACGAGCGTGCGCGCCAGGGGTCCGTCGCGCGGCACGGCGAGGCCGATGAGGAAGGCGGCCATGGAGGCGCTGTACCCCATGAACTGCACCGCCAGGGAGAGGCCGACGATGAGCAGCAGCATGGCGAACAGCTCGTACTTGCTGGTGTACTGCCGCCCGCGCTTGAGCCGGTTGATCAGCCTGGCCGCCCTGACGGCCACGGCGACGGCGACGCAGACGACGGACGCCATCCAGAGGAAGAGGATGAGCTGCACGGAGTAAGAGGAAGAGTGCGACGGGAGGGGCTTGCCGTCTTGGCCGAAGGTGGTGGGGTTGACGACCATCATGCTGATGGCGGTGAGGCTGGCGATGTCGGTGGCGAAGGCGGCGCCGATGGCGAGCTGGCCGGTCTCGGAGGTGGTGAGCTTGAGCTCGGTGACGATGCGGATGAGCACCGGCGAAGCGGTGCTGGTGAGCACGAGCATGAAGAGCGCGGTGGATGTGTAGAGCTTCTGGGGGTAGAAGGTGCCGGTGCCGGGGTGGAGCATGCCGTAGAAGAATGGCCCCGCGGCGACGGCGAGGAGGAAGCTGATGGCGGAGCCGCCGCAGGCGAGCAGGAGGGAGCGGCGCAGGTTGTGGCGGAGGTAGCGCAGGTCCATCTCGAGGCCGAGGAAGAACATGAAGATGATGCGGAGGTAGTAGATGGTGTCGCCGAGCGCGGTGCCGGCGTTCTGCATGCCGAGGCGGCGCAGGTCGACTGCGCGGCCGAGGAAGGTGGGGCCGACGACGACGCCGGCGAGGATGTGGGAGATGATGCTGGGCTGGCCGAGGCGGCGGAGGAAGGAGTGGAAGAGGCCGGAGAGGAGGAGGACGATGGCCATGAGGCCGTTGATGACCATCATGCCGCCCATGAAGTAGTCGCCATGGACCACGTCGGCGCACTCGTCGCCGGAGTCCATGCCTGCTTTGTTTGTTTGTTGCTCCGTCGATGGATCGATATGATGGGTGGTAGGTGGCCGGAGGGTGGCCGGCGACGAGCTTGGAGATTGCTATATATGGATGGATGATTGGACGGATGGCACGTAGTACTAGCCAGAGTGCATCCATGCATGCATGCTCGCCTCCTCCATCCATCCATCCATCCATCCATCCATCCATTGAAAAAGAAAAAACGCATTTGGTAAATATTGAGGCCACATTTATATTCTTTTACTTATAAAATATCTTTTTCCTAAAAGTGCATAAACATTCTCCAAAAGAATGAAAACTTCTATATATTGCACGAATAATTTATTAAAAACGTGAATATTTAAAATTATGCAAACATTTTTCAAAATATATTTAACCAAGGTAAAAGATATTTAAATAAATTTTCACATAAAAACTTGAATACTTCAATATATTTAAACTTTTTAAACCTACATTAATAGTTTTATATTATATGAACATTTATGTAATGTTCTTTACATTGCTTACATATATTTAAATAAATGTTCATGCAATTTTAAATAATCATGTTTTAATAAACATGTATGCAGTATATAAAAATTTTCATTTTTCCGAAAATGTTTATGTACTTTTAAAAGAAAAATAATACTTATGATTTACGAAAAGTAATGTGCAACACTTATATGTAAAAAAATCATATTGTATAAAGAATATAAATAGAAGTGGTCTCAATATAAAAATCCATTAGCCTATTTAACAAGCAAATTTCCTCGGCCCTGGTGGTTAATCGCCTATGCATAAAAGGTGCAGATTGTTGGTTCCAAACCCTTGGATACGTTGCACCTTTTTCATTTGTGTTAATTTTTTCAATTTATGGTTAGTTTATGGTGTTAATTTGCAATGGTATAGAACATATCTAATTCAATTTATACACGAAGCATCATTGGTGGTTTTGGTTAGGCGCGCACGTGTTACCTGTCAGTTCGCGGTTTGAAACCTCCTGTGTACTATTCTTCCTTCCCAATATTGATGTTCCTGGCTCGTCGGCCTTCCAGGGACATTTTTGTGCAAAAAAAATGAAGGTTATTTTTGCAAAGAGAGCATGTCACGGGCCTTGTGCCCATCGTCCGGTCACTGATAGCGTGTCCCACGCCATGCTGGCATGCCTTGTCAGCGTCGTGGGCACACACAAACTAGTTTTGCACCGTATTTGCATCACAAAGCCAAATTTTTGCACCACTTCAATGTACATCACAAGTTGTAGCACTAAAGTGACCATTCATACGAAGTTCTAGCACTTATAGTGTAATTGGCTCAACTAAATGGACTCATATATAGTGACCATATATTTATATGAGCAAAGCAACTTGTAGTGTAAGTGACCATATATTTATATTTGTGGGTATTCATAAGTAAGTAAGTCTGCTATGGAAGGAAATGGGAATTTTGTTGGCGTTGGTGGGTTGGAGTGCAGCGCGAATCTTGACGCACTGCCGATCAGAGTATAGCAGGATTGGTTAAAGTGGTGTGGACTGTCCGTCGTTATCCACTCTGCTTTGCCCGGACTCACGGCACGGCGGAGAACCCAAACACACAACTCCCGCCGCCGCCGCCGCCGCCGCTGACATGCCGGCGTCCCTCCTACTCCTACTCCCCTCTGCCTCCTCCTCTGGTATAACAAGGCTGCTCCCTCCGCAGCCGCGCTGCTCCACTCCCCCGCCCCCGCCCCCGCTCGTCTCCTTCTCCTTCTCCGCGCGCCGCAGCCGCCCTTATGTCGCCGCCGCCGGAACCAACGGCGTCAACGGTGCGCCGTCTCCCGGGGACGCCGGCGCCAACAACAACCTGGTAACTACTCCAGTAAACCACCTTCCCTCCCTCTCCCTCTCCCCCTAATGCTAACCCTAATGCTAACCCTAATGCTAATGCTAATGCTAATGCTAATGCTAACCCTAATGCTAATGTCGATTCGATTCTGTATGTATGTAGTTCCATCCTAGCCGGAGTAGATTTTTTTTAAGACAACGCTCGCTAGTTCCTACAAATCATACTCTAGTGTAGTAGCAGGCAGATTGATTTTATTCACCATTTTACATATATGCTTCACATGAGGTGTTCATATTTGTCACAAGGAGAATTGCCAACAACTGAATCATACTGCTTCATAGTCCAGTTATCACACCCTGTCCGCTTCATATCTGTCAATATACTGCCCTGCCGCCCCCATCCACTCACCACTCACTCGGCAGGATTTATTATTATTACAACCACAAAGTGTGTTGTTAGCTGCATTGGAGTCAACTCACTGAATAACATCTATGCCCATTCACCCTCATTGGAACTGTTGACTGTTAAAGATATGGAACATCACATATATTTGGTCCTCCAACTTAACCCACGTCCCTCGTAATACTCATAAATAGAAATGACGATAGTCTCTTCCTCTCGAACCATATAGCCAGCGTCTTAGCTGTGTTTGAAATCTGTGCTTATCTCCTATTTTGATACTTGCAGCCGAAAAACCGGAGGGATATTCTCCTGGAATACGTAAAAGGTGTCCAGCCAGAGTTTATGGAGCTCTTCGTAAAAAGAGCCCCAACACAGGTTCTTTTATCCCTTTTTTTACTTGTCTCGCCAGTGCATGGTTTTCACAACCTATCTCCTTGCAGTCCAGACAGGTTTTGTATATGCTCACATTACCTGCATATTTTTCTCCTCAAAGGTTGTTGACGCCATGCGCCAGACGGTCACTAATATGATTGGGACTCTTCCACCTCAATTTTTTGCTGTAACTGTCACAACGGTAATGGAATATCGTGTGTCAAGTTCATGATGTTTATTTTTCTTGTACAGAACATATGCACGTTTTTACCATAAACTTGTACATGTTTCATACTTTCATTATCTTTATCAACACAGGTTGCTGAAAATCTGGCACAGCTTATGTACAGCGTTTTGATGACTGGATACATGTTCAGGAATGCACAGTATCGCCTGGAACTGCAACAGAGTCTGGAGCAGATTGCTCTTCCTGAACCCAAGGAAGAAAAGGTTCTTCTCTACCAATGTTAGCACATTATTACTTCTCACATGGATATATTGGTTCAATAGTTGTGCTGAGAGTCTCAAAATGATTCCACTTGCCTCAAAGAACAAAAAAACCGCTTAGCAATTATTTCACAGAAATATTGATTGGCTGATCACAAGTTCACAGCGATGTCATGTATGTTGATCTATCATTGCGTAAACAGTCCAACCTTGATATTTTATAGTGTTTAGTAGATCTGACTGAAAAAGTTGGTCAATTAGTTTTTGTTGTTCCACTGAAATTTGTATGAAACTACTGATGGATAACAATTGTTTTGAATCTGCATGCGTTCAAATCTATGCTTGGAAGAAGAGTAATCTTTAGAGTGTCGTGTTAGCTGTTTTCACATGCAAGCTCGCTACTTTGATGGTGTTTTATTTACTGGTTTGGGTACCCCAGTGCTTAACAAAGGTATATAAATGAGGATAGATGCAATATTCATTTTCTGGGTTAGACGAAGTTACAGAACACATCCAGGCTTACCCTAAGATGATGCCACTGTGAGATGGTTGACC
>CBMN011746104.1:0-10075 GCA_000582825.1 Hordeum pubiflorum | reverse complement strand
AATTATAACTTCCACACCTATTCATTTGTCATTTGGGGTAATTTCCCATATAAAGAAAGAAAAGAGACAAAGAAAGGATAGGAGATGTTTCCCCCGTCAAATCTAAAAAAAGAGGTGAAAGATACCATAACAGGGTTGTGTGTATACGTTATGTAAAATTTCGGTTAGATACCCGCCGGATTTTATTGGTGATGTTTGGACTCAGATCATGCCGAAATGAATGAATAACACACAACCCATTCCGGCCTAAAAATATATATTTTTGAGTTATGAATAACATATTATTGTGTTTGATAATATGATGTGTGTTAGCTGATTGTCAAAAAAAGATGTGTTAGCTGGGAGTCTGAGACGATATTGTTCTCGATTATTTTAATTTCGTGAATAGCATTATAATGTTTTTAAAACCCGTAGCAACGCACGGGCGTTCTACTAGTGTAAACTAATGGGTCAACGTTGATTTTCATATTGTTTGAACTTATGACCATCACGATTCTCTTAAGAATATTGTTTGTTGATGTTTGTCGAATGTGTGTATGAGGGATGATTTTTTCCTCACGGGCATGTTTTATTTTCCTGAATTAACGTATGAGGCCCCGAGCACCAACACACTCCCTGTGTTGTTTTCATGTTCATGGCCCCTGTAACAATACATGTAGCTCCACCGATGCATCAGGACTTGAACCCACCCTGATGGGTTGGCGATATCATTGCCCCTCTAACCATTCAACCACAAGTTGGTTTGCACCCGCTGTGTTGTTTTTGTTTTCATGTTCAGTTGCATGCAGATAGCATATCTGAATTAGATTCTTAGGTTTGCCGTGTAACAAGAAGCAAAAACACATAATAAAGAAACGAAATTGATTTGATTTGGTTTTGCCCAAATTTTTGCCAAACTAAAACGAATCGCTTGCTTTTGGTATCCGTTTCTTTCCTTTGCCTCCCGTCACGTCCCCTGCGCCCAGGCGGCTTGCTAGGGTTTCTTTCACGCCAGCGGGCATCCAGATCCGCGCCGCCGGCCGTCAAACCCCACCCATTCAGACGACCGGGATGGGCTGCTGCTGCTGCAGCTGCTTCGGCTTCCTCAGGAAGCGCCACCACCACCACCACCGCCGCCCCGCCGCCGGCGACAGCGACGGCGCGCCGTCCAAGGACCTGCTTTTGCCGAGGTCCAGCGACGACGGCAGCTTCTACCCCGGGGACGACCCGGGCAACAGCAGCAGCTTCCTCGGCGACGACAGCAGGAGCTTCTACGAGAGGGAAGAGGAGGACTACCTCCTCCGCCAGAGCGACGGCGACGACGACGAGCCGCCCCGCAAGCGGTCCGAGGACATCATACTCTCCCGGGCCCGGAGCGGCTTCGCCTGCAGGGACAGCCTCGTCAGGGACACCAGGAGGCTCTTCCGCTCCGAGGTACCCCCCACCCTTCCCCCTCCTTCACCTCATTGCCATGCCACCAGCAATTTTGTTACTCGGTTCATTCATTCATTCCATTTCTCCAATGCCATTGCCTTAGGACGAAACAACCGGCTGTAAGATGATCAACCAGTATGTCCACCTGGGCAAGATTGGCGCAGGGAGCTACGGCAAAGTGGTAACAACAACAGCAGCAGCAGCAGAGCTTGTTATCTGAGTGTGCTACTACCTATTTATCCCTCGCTGATCACCTCTCCTTTGATTTCATTCTAAACAAACAAGGTTAAATACCGGAACATCAAGGACGGGAGGTTATATGCGATAAAGGTAGGTGATTTCGACATTTCTTTCTGCGCAGTGCTGTCCACGTCTGCTTGACGGCCCTTCTACTTCCATCTATTTTTCAGGTGTTGAGTAAACCATACATGTTGAAAGTGCGTGTTGTGCGGTCAGAAACGGCCATGACGGATGTTCTTCGGGAAGTGAGTAACTTCGTTAAAGTAGGAGTACTTCCTTGTATAATACCTGTCGCTTTGCTGTGTTGTTATGGCATGCGCAAAGTTATCTGGGAATGTAGTAGTGAACACTGCATGATCTATCTAACATTAGTTAACCAAGTTGATCAAGAACCTGAGTTGTGGTGAATTTGCCTTGGGATGCTCCAAAGGATTTAAATAGATGGCCATCACCACTATATAACTGGATGGACTAAAAAATTCAGTTCTTTTTGGTCAGAAGGCAGAAGTGCATATATACAGTGTACCACATCCTGATTTTACTTGAGAATCAACTGCCTTACTTGTTTTTCCAAGTTCTCTAATTAGCTTCCCTTTTATTGCATCGGATACAGGTATCCCTCATGAAAATGTTGGATCATCCCAATATAGTAAATCTCATTGAGGTGATTGACGACCCAAACACAGATAAATTCTACATGGGTATTTATTGATGCTCTCATTGTTTTGCTCTATTATCCTAACATGGCGCTATTTTAGCAGGCTTGTTGTCATCTTTGTCGTTATTTTACACGACTGTGATTTTACTCTTTTCCCTTCCCATTGGCAGTTCTTGAGTATGTTGAGGGGAAAATGGTGTGCGATAATGGTATAGGTTTAGGAGAAGCTACTTCCAGGAAGTACTTGCGGGACATTGTCTCTGGTGTTATGTATCTTCACTCTCATGTAAGATTTTTTTTTTTACTTTTCACCAAGGAATGGTTCATCATGGTTAATTCTGTGCTAATAATATTATAATAGTGTCTATTTATTAGCACTTTGATCATGTCAAATAGAAATTTCAGCAAGGATATTTGAAGAGCTCTAAGTTTGTTAGACAATGATTATTTGAAGCAGCATGTTTTAGCTTTCACATATTTTTTCCCTTCCTCTGAACCTAGTTATGTTGGCGTAAAGCTGACCAGCAAGCTCAAATGGTCGGCGTAAATTATCTTAGTAGACAGATTTTCTGTTTATAGTGTTAAACTGTTAGTCCATGTTTGCTTAGCTACTTACTGAGTTGTTCTGTCTCCGAGCTACCTGATTGCACAGGCAAACATTAGATTGGGTTTTATAATCAATCCTCACCTCATGCTTTAGGAAGCATCATATATCAGTCAAATGTACCGACTTGCGTATGAATAGTATGCTTGCTGCCTTCGTGGGAACGTTTAGGGTTGAGCTTTCAGCTTCCATATTTCTTAGTACAGTGCTTGGTTGTTGAGTTTCTTGCAGAGAAAACCGGAGCCCTATTTAAAGCCAATGATAGAAAACAGGGGAGATGTGAAACCTGCTTTCTTCTAGAGTATAATGCTTGTGGTCTTGTTTATGGTTTTATATATACGATTGTATTTATGTATAAATGTGGCGTCTAATAAATAATTAGGGCGGCGATATGCATCAAAGCATGATGTGTCTGTTGCCATATGAAGCTCACTTATTCGTAGTTGGCATATTCCACCGTTGAATTCTATTAAGTATATGTGTTTGTGCACACACTTCGGTACATAATGGATCGTCGGAATAGGTTGCTACCAAAAGTTTACATTCCATGTCATGAATTTTGTTACTTCTTAAGCAGGTGTTTGTTAATGTTTCATGTTCCCCTATTTTCACACATTTGCACGCTCTCATGGATATACATGTGGTTCTGGCTGTTCATTTGCACTATATGTTATGCATTTTGCACTGTGTGCTCGATACCAAACATAATTTTCTTGTGTTTATATGCAGAACATTATTCATGGTGATATTAAACCGGACAACCTCTTGGTCACAAGTACTGGCAGTGTGAAGATAGGGGACTTCAGTGTTAGCCAGATATTTGAGGTCCTTTTTTAATATTGTAGTTGTATTTTTTCTTTATTCCAGTAAATTTATTCTCACTGGCAGGGTAAAGTTTTTGAGTCTAGCAAAGTATAGTCTTGGGCTTCACAATTTGTTCTTCTATAAAATCTAAGATTGCAAATTGCTTAAGTGAACGGTATCGTCACTTACTCTGGGAATTTTGAACATTAGTTGAGTAGACAATGTAGTTTGATGATTCAGTGTTGTAAACCATTTTTGGTAGGGTTGTCGAGCCTCCTAGCTTGGTGCCTTACACATTGTGGTACTTGATTATGCTGCAGGATGACGATGATATGCTTTGGAGGTCTCCAGGTACTCCCGTTTTCACTGCACCAGAGTGCTGTCAAGGTACAGTTACATGACTTTGATTTGAGTGATAAAAGGCGGCATACATAATCAGCCAGTTACCGGAGTATCCATCTGAAGTACAACACCAGTGGTTTTTGGAATATTGGTAGCATAGTACTGTAGGTGTTTCCACAGCTAAATGATTGCACAACTGCAGCAGATAAAGATAAACAAACCCCATAGCCCCAAACAACTGTAAGCAACCAAAGGGGTTGGGTTGTGGGTGTGATGCCAATACATATAAGAAGTTGAAATACTAAAATATTCTCTGGCCATGGCATGAGCTTGCTTAATGTGATGAACAATTTTCCGCCTCCCTTCCACTGCAGGTTCAGCCTACCATGGCAGAGCAGCTGATACATGGGCAGTCGGTGTTACCCTGTATTGCATGATTACCGGGAAATATCCATTTCTTGGAGAAACTCTGCAGGAAACATACGACAAGGTGCGAAATATACGTTACTCCCTTTTCAGTTTACCTACCGCATAGACTCACCAAGGTTGCTCCGCTGCTGTGGGACAGATCGCCAATGATCCGGTGGAAATACCCGGCGACACGAGCCCCCAGCTTGCCGACTTGATGCAGAGGCTGCTCTACAAAGGTGTTCCTTGCTGTTTTTTTTGTTTTGTTTTTTGCAATCATCCAATCTGGGTCTTTATGCATCGGAAGGTGTGCTTGATGTGTTAACAGTGGTGTCGTTTGCGCTTTCCTCGCAGATCCGGGAGATCGTATGACCCTGCAGGCCGTGGCCGTGCATCCCTGGGTCGCCGGGGCCGAGGGCCCAGTCCCTGAGTTTGTGTGTAGGTGTGGTTTCGGTCGCAGGAACAGGAATGATTCGAAGGAGGCGGTGCAATAACAGAGAGCCAGCCTTTTTGGTCATTGCTGTGGTGCTAGACTAGTAGTGTGTGTAGATATAACAGATGAGGTGTGTCGTAGCAAAACAATCTTTGTGTTTTGAGTTTTGTGTACAGAATAGAGCGCCAGTCGGTTTTCTTGTTGATTTTTTTTATCGCAAGCTTTATGCACATCGCCTTGTGTTGCGGCGGCGAATGTTTTATTCTTGTTGAATCCATCCAATATAGTGAGAAAGCAGATCTTCCTTTTTCTTTTTTTGATGGGAGCAGATCTTCCTTTCTTTGAGTGTTTTTATTCCATGGGTGAATTTTGAATCTGATGTGTTATAAAATGTATGTTGTTTTATGGGAAGAAGAATAACTAATAATGTGTTTTTTACATGTATATAATGACTTGAGAAGCTACAAACTAGTAGGAGTACTATTATTAGGTTTGAATAAGAATTTCGTTCCCTTTGATTATATAGAAATAACAAATTACAGAACAATTGGTGTAGTCTACATCTGACCTCTCATACAAGTCAAAATGTGGCAACTACGTTTGGAAGTAGTAAAAAATTCTCAAATACAATATGCTACTTTCAGCATTTGGAAATCCAAGTTCAAACACAAATTTAAAACTGTAACAGTAAGGGGTTGGCTCACTTCCTGGAGCAACTATTATTGCCTGCCTGCTGGGATTGGCAATAATCATCTGGCAGGTTCAGGTTGGGCCAATATACAAAAATAAATAATACAGTACAGAATGGGCAAAAAAAGAAGAAAAAAAACATACCAATTCTCTTTTATAAGATATCATGCCATTTATATATCAGCAGGATACATAGCTGCACATACATAGATAATACAGCAGAGCCATCACTCCCAGGTTTCACTTCTTTTTGGCTGAGATATACATACACCAAACACTAACAGTTACAGTTTTCATTCTGGCATAAATAGATAGATAGATAGATAGATACAAGTCCTGCTTTGCTTTGCTCAACCAGCATTCATACAAGTCCTGCTTTGCTTTGCATATTTACAGTCGCCAAAAATCCGCTTTTACCGACGCCAAGAGACAAATATATAGGAATGCTATTGCTTGCTGCCTGCCTGCTCAAAAATAACAACATACACCGAAGTGCTAATTGGTCGCTCGGTCACGGGCCGTTCTGCTGCCTCTCCATCTGGATCGACCGGAAGATGCGCGCCGCCGACTCCGACGCGGTGCGAGCCGTGTGCGGGACCACCCGGATCACACGGGCTGCCGCCGCCGCCGCCGCCGCCACCGGGTTCTCCTGGCTGCCCGAGGAGACCTGAGGCTGCTGGGCCGCGTTCCCGTTCCCAGCCGACGACGTAGGGAGGGGCAGCGCAGGTGCGGCTGTTGCAGGGCCCCTCGCCTCGCCCTGGCCCTGCTGCCTGTCGAAAGGGCTGCTAGCGGCGCTGCTCCCTTGCAGCTCGCTGCCGCGGGACGAGTGGAACCTCCAGACGCCGCCGGCCGACACGGACCCGTTCCTCATGTTGCACGAGCTCCTCAAGTGGTGCTCGACGTGAGTGTTGGGTCGCGCTGCGGCCACGCGGCTCACCTGCTCCACTGCGGAGGCTGAGACCACCGGGTTCAGCACCGGCACGCTGAAAGGCGGGAAGTACATCGGAGGCATGGCTGGAGGGCCGCCGACACCCATGTGCTGCGGCTGGTGAGGCATAGGGATGCCGTATGGAGAATTCATGAATTCCCCAGCTGTAGATGGCAGGCTCAGGGGAGCACAGCTTGCGTAAAATGGGGCCAAGAAGCTTCCTGCCGGGGGGCACGGCCCTGTGTATGGTTTGTAGACGAGCCCTTCCGACGGAGACATGACGGGAACGAGCCACTGATTCTGAGGCGGAGGAGCACACCAGTTGTTCTGCTTGTTGTCGGGAGGAGCAGGCATAGCAGGAGGGTTACTGCTAACCGCACTGCTAACCGCACCGTTTGATGCAGCTTGGTTCTCATGCCGGACCTCGACTACATCATTGTCTTGAGATGGTGAAGCCTGGTTTCCTTCGGTGTTATCTTTCGAGTACTCCGCCTGCTGCAGGGTAAGCTGTGCATCATCGTCGTCTTTGCTTTTAGCTAATAGAAGCTGCTTTTCCACATTGGCTGCAGCTGTCTTCTTCTTGCTTGTCACCAGGGCACTGCCAAGGCATGGATCTCCTTCAATAAGTAGGTGCGGGGATGCTGCAATCAACTTCTGCACCTGCTTGCAAGCCCATACATAACATGGCTATATCAGCGTCCCAACACAAAGTATATCAATAAGCTAACCACCCGCTTGTGGGGGGTAAGAATCACAGGCTACTATATATTTGGTGGCGCAGACTCACTTTGATCAGTCGATGCAGCTCGAACACTTGGACAGCAAAAACCCGCTGTTGACTGTATAGAGTTCAAAGAAAAGTGATTACAAAACAAGGAAGTTATAGTGATTAAGAGAGATACTCCCTCCTTCCAGAATATAAGGTGCATCAGTTTTCGTGCAAGTCTAACTTATGTATGTTTGACCAAGATTATTGAATAAAATATCAAACATCTACAATACAAAATAAAATAAAATACGAAAATACTTTTCATGATGGATCTAATGATACAAATTTCGTATCGTATATATTGATACTTTTTTTTCTAAAAACTTGGTCAAACACGCACATGTTTGACTTTTGAAAAAACTAATACGCCTTATATTTTGGAACGGAGGGAGTACTACATTTAAGCATCAATCTCTCAAAAAGGAAAAGAGATTTTCATAAAATGCATGTGACAAATGTGCACGTGCGTTTGTGTTTGCATGTGTACAGTAGGGTGATTTGAGATGATACAGCATATACAAATGGGAAGATCTAATCCACTCAGGCTGCCTGGCTCATTTGCTGAGCACCAAGCTTATGTGCACACAGACCTTTCACAAATACGAAGACAGAAAGAACAAGACCTAAGTGGTGAATACTTACTTGACGATAGCTCTTCTTGCTTTCCAGAAATGCTTTGGACCAATAGCACCGACAACATCATCTGGAGAGATCTCCAGTTCTGGCAGAGATTCCACAGAGGAATCCGAGGAATCATCCCTCTGCACATCGTGATGTCCGGTTGATCTTTTTCTCTTCTCACCAGTCTCTCTTAGGCCTTTCTCTGACAGATTAGAAGCGCCATTGCATGCTATGTCAGTAGAGTATGGCCCATTTCCAGCCTTTGGAGCATTCTGAGACTCGGCGGCATTCTCATTCCTTGTTCTAGCCTGATGCCCCTCGTTTCGGGATTGTTGCTTATCAGAAACATTTATACTGCTCGGCCTGTCCCTATACGAAGACCCTTTGTCGTCTCTTTTACCCGTTGTCTTCTCTGCAGAAAATTGAAATGATGAGGTCCTCTCTTCAGCTTCCAAAAAGTTTGATGTTGTGTTTGCTGGTGTCTTGTCCCTAATAATACTTGGAGAGTCCCTTGATCTCGTGTCCGACGCGTTCCTTCCTTCCAGGTACCTCTTGTCGGTGTTGGGAAATTTTGCAGTTGGTTTGGACACCGTAGGCCCGCTCTTATATGGACTTGTAGCTGGGAAGGGTGTGGAATTCTCTTGGATCCTCACTTCCTCATGGTTGGAACGAGGGCGCACTCCAGAGCAGAAGACGGAAGGAACCGTAAAATCATCATCGTTGGTCAACTTCTTCCTAGAAGAATTCTTCGCATTGTTGTTGTTGTTGTTGTTGTTGTCTCTACGCTGTGAACTACTACACTCAGCAGTCGATCCTGCAGCATAGGCATCCTTGCTCTTAAGCTGTGTGGAAAGCCTCCCAGATGTAGCATGGCCATCCCGCCCACTCGAGTTGGTATTGACGTGTTCGGGCAAACGCACAGGTTCGTTTGAAGGCATGCAAAATGATGGAAAGAGAGGTCTGTCGATCCCACCAATCTACAAGAAGAAGGTGCAAGTTAGTAAGTAGTTCGAAAAACGTAGTATATACAATAACAAACGAAGACATTGCCTCTCACTAAAAACTCATCCGTGCGAGCAACTTGAATTATTCGTGGGCATTCTTAATTTGGACCAAAATCAGATAAGTTTGTGTGTCAAACAGTAATATGTAGGCTGCACCATCTCATCATCTTTGTTGTGTTCAACTGCAAACAGAAGTGACAACCTTCCAATTCCACATCCCTGATGCCTCTCGCGGGAATCATCAACGCTGTGCCCGGATGCGCCCCATAATCGTCACTGCGCTCTATAACGTCGAAAAAGAAAACTGACACTGTTAAGGCCACACTGTTGCTAAGCCCAGCAGCATGGCTGTAATCTCCGGCGGCGATGGCAGGCAGGTGGCATCTAGGTTTCCAATCCAATCAGCGAACAGGCTAACATATGCTGTACGACATACAGTATATATACAAGCAAAAAAAGGAAAGAAAGAAAAAGATGTGGGAGAGATGGGTGTGAGGAAGGAAGGAAGGAAGGAAGGAATACCTGCCCGGCGGAGGCGGAGGAGACGGCGGCGTAGCTGGCGGCGGGGCGGTGGGCGGCGGCTGGGGCGGTGTTGGCGGCGTTGGCGGCGAAGCGCTGGGAGGGGACGCTGAACTGCTCGTAGAGGGCCATCTTGTTGCGGGGCGGCGCGCGGGGGCCGCCGCCCTTGAGGGTGGTGTCGTTGACGTGGAGCCTGGGGAAGAGCGGGCCCATGACCTTGTCCTCCCCGCCGTCGCCGCCGCCGGCGGCCCTCCTCATCGCTGCCCTGGTGAACTAGGCCGCCATCATGCGCACTCACTCGGCCGGGGGAGAGAGGGACGGAGATCTCCGAATCAAGAAGAAGAAGAAGAAGAAGAAGAGGAAGAGGAGGAGGAGCAGGAGGATGGGAAAAGGGCGGATTTTGCGGGGGCGAATCGGGTCTCCGCGGAGCACGGGGCCAGCGGAGCGGGATTCGGATCGGTCGGGGAGAAATATCTGCCGGCTGCGGCTCGAGGACGGAGGAGGAGGAAGAAGAAAGGGTCTGGTCTGGTGGAGGAGAGGGCCACGCCCACCACCAAACCAACAGTGTGTGTGTGTGTGTGTGTGTGTGCTGGGGTTGGGGTTGGGATGACATGGGATCCTCATCCACACACAACACCACTG
>CBMN011746094.1:0-11751 GCA_000582825.1 Hordeum pubiflorum | reverse complement strand
TGAGACAACATAGGCGGAGTTAATGCACACATGTTAGAGCCTTTGACTTCTTGTTCACTCAATAACACCCTGATGATGCACACGAGGTGACTTAAACTACAACACTTTAGTGGGAAATTCCTCTGCCCCGAGTATCTTGAAATTCAACTTTGGGACAACAACATCCATATGTCAAAACCATACTTGCATTACATTATTCTAACATCAAAAGTGGTGTCTCACGGCTCGAATATAGTTAATTTGAAGAACCGTAATCCCTAGCTTATAAGGAGCATGCATGATCTTACATACATCATGATGGACTAACCAAGGAGCTCTCCAGAATGTGTGTTCCTAGCCTGCAAACCCAACCAACAAAACAAATAAGATAGAGGATTAGGTATGCACGCAGAAAGAATATATGCATACACCATGGGAAACAACACTGCACCTCTGGCAATCTTCATGGATGCCTCAGGTGATGAAGAGCCGCGACCTGAGCTACGGCAGTGTGGCCGACACCGGCGACCTCACCAGCCTGACAGGCCCATAGAGGATTTGGCGGAGACACGCAGAAGGATGCAAAGCTTGGAAATGACCAAAGTAAGTATTAATCCAATAACACAAGCCCACACCAAACCTGCCCCTCCCCCTCTCCTCCACAAGCCCCACTAATAAGAAAAAAATAATGAAAAGAACAGAAGCACCAAGCGCCCATATGCAGATGAGAACAACATCCCAGCCCTAGTAGGATGGAACCAAGTAAGAAAGAGCACCAGTAGCAAACAAATAAGGCAGAAAAGTAAAACACTAAAATCCAACCAGGGGATAACACTCTTTGTCTCCACCAATACAAGAAAAACAACAAATGAACACACTCATTTGCGAGAGTGCACACCCACATGAACGACAAGCACAATATGGAACAACAACACAAAGAAGAAGGAGAAGAAGGGGTCGACCTAAAGGTCCCTGGACGAAGACGTGAAGACCACCATGGATCCAACGACCAACCAACGAGGGGATCAACCAAAACAAGGAGCACCTACAAAGAACGAACCAGTCCAAAGCAAAACAAATGTCAACACCACAACTCAGCTGAAGCAGATGATGAAAACAGGGTCAAGACGAAGGCTTACCCATAGATCGACGAGCGCTGCAACAGATCCGGCCGAGTGACAAGAAGAAGAATTGATCTACAAGCAAAGGACATCCAAGATCCAAATTTAGTTAGCCATGACAAATCCAACGGGGAGAGAGCAGAAAATAGGAAGAGGAGAGGGAACGGCGCGAGTGCGGGAGGAGCAGACGGGCGCGAGGCATGGGTCGCATCCCACCTCGTGAGGTGCGGCGGTGGCCGGCTGGGCGAAGGAGATGACGGTAGGGCAGGAGAAGAACAGCTAGAAGGAGAGGGACGTGGGAGGCACAAATCCGGCGCTCCTCCTGGCGACAGTAAGGGCCAGCAGCGACAATGGCGACGGGAGAGGAATGGGGACCTGGGGGGCGCTCTCTCGCGTGGACGCGTGGTGCGGCGGCTGCCCGTGCTGCCTCTGCCGAGCACCGTGCAGAGGAGAGGGGACAGGAGCGCGGAGACGCGAGGGAAAGGGAGGAAGAGAGCGGCGGCTGGGGAGGGAGGGAGAGCTAGGGTTCTACCACGGGAGCCGCTGGGCTAGGGTTTTCACCACAGGCGCGCTGCATTTTATACGCCTGCGCGTGAAATGACGAAAATGCCCCCGACGGGGCACCGAATTAGCAGGCGGTGGCACGAACCAGAGGGCACTGTTGAGGGAACCGCTCACGGTAGTTCGATCTGACGGCCGAGGCTCATCCATATGTCGATCCGACGGCCCAGATCGCATCAAGCAACTGAAATGGACGGTCGGATGTTCCAAATCGCTGAGGAGCCAAGGTTCTTGCTGCGTTTCTTGTTTCTGGCGATCCGACGGCCCAAATCGCATCAAGCAACCGAAATGGACGGTCGGATGTTTCAAATTGCTGAGGAGCCAGGGTTCTTGCTGCGTTTCTTGTTTCTGGATTCTGGATGGGAGGCCTGGATGGCTTTCTAGCCTGTTCCCGATGCATCTCCCTCCCGCTTGTCCCTAATTTTCTCTCCTCTATTTCTATTTTTTTCTGCGCGTGACCTACCCCTCTGGCTCCCACACACAAACCCGCAAAAACAATCCCATCTCCCCCAAAACCCCACCGCCCCGCGGCGGCGGCGTCGCGATGGAGCCCTCCTCGGCCGGCGCCGGCGGCAACTCGCTGCCGTCGGTCGGCCCCGACGGGCAGAAGCGGCGCGTGTGCTACTTCTACGACCCGGAGGTGGGCAACTACTACTACGGGCAGGGCCACCCGATGAAGCCGCACCGCATCCGCATGACCCACTCGCTGCTGGCGCAGTACGGCCTCCTCGACCAGATGCAGGTGCTGCGCCCCAACCCCGCCCGCGACCGCGACCTCTGCCGCTTCCACGCCGACGACTACATCTCCTTCCTCCGCTCCGTCACGCCCGAGACGCAGCAGGACCAGATCCGGGCCCTCAAGCGCTTCAACGTCGGCGAGGACTGCCCCGTCTTCGACGGCCTCTACAGCTTCTGCCAGACCTACGCAGGGGCCTCCGTCGGCGGCGCCGTCAAGCTCAACCACGGCCTCGACATCGCCATCAACTGGTCAGGGGGCCTGCACCACGCTAAGAAGTGCGAGGCCTCAGGCTTCTGCTACGTCAACGACATCGTACTCGCCATCCTCGAGCTCCTCAAGCACCACCAGGTGACCTTGCCCCGCCTTACTCATGCCATTAGGTTTAATATTTTTTTTTAATGGTTCGATTACATCCTCTCGTCTGTAACTGTTTCATCAAGTGAACTAGTTTTTTGTTAACTTTCGTCTCACGTACATTAGTTATGGAATTAACGATATTGGTTGAACAGATGATAAGGGAAAGGGGTAAACTATCAGAATACCTCATATATGTTGACGCAATAAACTGTTTTTTCTAGCTTTTACCCCAAGAGGTCCCAAAATGAGACCATGTCGTGTCATATGCATGTATACTGTTTAGTGGTATATAGTTATTTTGAATGTTTATTGGATTGTAAATATTGAGAGTGATTCGGTGGCAACCAATTCCAAATAGAGGAATGGATGATCCATTCAGGAAGTGTTTGGTTCAGAAATGGAAACTTAAATAGATAGCGGTGGCATTAACGGTGTAATGGGACCATTGTCCATTTTGTTTGGCTCCATCCAGTGACGGTATCTGGTTGCAGTACGGGGTTTGGATGTTCTTAGTAGTCTGGATAAATCAGAAATCAAGAACATATCAATACCACGACCAACCCAATCAAGAACCAATCAGTTTAAGAAACGCGAAATTCATCAAGAATTGAAGGGAAGACCATGGTAATCAAGAGGACAGAGGAGAAGGCCGGAATAGAGATCCGAAGAAGGTGCTCCAAATGCGGTGAAGGGGATCAGCAGCCGATGCTGCTCCTTGTGGATGCCGCTGCTCGTGATGCAGAGCATGTTGGGCGGGATGGATGTCTGCAACCATGGGTGGCGTGACCGGGGGCAGGGCTGGGGCGTCACTGTTTTGGGCGGAGGATCTGAGGCTGAGGAGATTGGGGGAGGAAGACAGAGGAGTTCCACGAAGGGGATGATGAAGCGGTAACGTAATCGTTACCGGTGGGTCGTGGGTAGAATGGGCCTTGTGCTGCGGGAACCAAACGTGTTTATCGGTATTAGATCGCGCTGTAATCTGATAACGAACAAAAAAATCCGAGCCAAACACCTCCTCAGTGTCCTTGTTTCCTGAGTTTCCTCTTGCTACTAGAAATTTGGATACCAGCCAGATTTTCGTCCTTTTAGGTCAAGGTTTTGTTGTGCTAATATAGTCTGTCTTAATATTTGCAGCGAGTTCTATATGTCGATATTGATATCCACCATGGTGACGGAGTTGAGGAGGCATTCTACACAACAGACAGGGTTATGACGGTCTCATTCCACAAGTTTGGGGATTATTTCCCAGGCACAGGGGATGTCCGTGATATTGGGCATTCAAAAGGAAAGTATTACTCCCTTAATGTCCCTCTGGATGATGGGATTGATGATGAAAGCTACCAGTCCCTGTTTAAGCCTATAATGGCCAAAGTTATGGAGGTTTTCCAGCCTGGTGCAGTTGTTCTTCAATGTGGTGCCGATTCGTTATCTGGGGATAGGTTGGGTTGCTTCAATCTTTCGATCAGAGGTCATGCAGAATGCGTGAAGTACATGAGGTCTTTCAATGTTCCATTGTTGCTTCTTGGCGGTGGTGGCTATACCATAAGAAATGTCGCACGTTGTTGGTGTTATGAGGTATGGTAAAAAGAACTTATCTTCTTTCCTTGGCCTTGTCTGCCACGATTATGTTTGTAATTATTACCTATTGGAACTACATGTGTTTTTATTGCTTTGCATGTTGATGCCATCCTGTTTGTTTCATCTGGCACTTTTAAACTTTGTGCAGACAGGAGTTGCACTTGGCCAAGAGCTCGAGGATAAGATGCCTGTCAATGAGTACTATGAATACTTTGGTCCAGATTACACTCTTCATGTAGCACCAAGTAACATGGAGAACAAAAACACACACTATGAACTGGATAATATAAGAAGCAAACTTCTTGACAATCTTTCAAAACTTCGGCATGCCCCTAGCGTCCAGTTTCAAGAGCGACCTCCTGATACCGAGTTCCCTGAGGTGAGCAGCTGTTCTTGCATTATAAGAAGGAATTCAACTTCTGTGTCCTTTTTCTTTACTCTAACAAAACATGATAAGAGGGCGAGGAGTTTCTGATGTAGTCGTTGATAATCTCCCTTCATTGCTTAAAAAAACCTCCCTTCATGAGCACCGTTTTATTCTCTGGTAAGCAGCAAGGAGGGATGGTGCCTACTAGTACACGCAAATTCCTGTAAATATAATATTAGAATAAGAAACAGTAGCTAGCATTCTGTGATAGTATCTTCATATTAGTTTCAAGTTGACAAAATCTGGAAGACTGGAAAGATAATGGGATCAGGATGCCTTTTGTTTTTTTACAACTGATGAATTAGCACTGAATTTCCTATTTGTTACTAAATTGCTAATGCTCTCATGCTTTATGTAACGAGCCAGATTACTTGATACAAGGGGTGTTTTCTTTAATGCTGTGATCTCTTATTTTCTTGATTCCATATGTTTGCTAGGCTTGTCAATTGAGGTAGCATGCCAGGATGGTACATGTCTGCTGTTGTCTTTGTTTTTTAGAAGTGCGTTGTTGTGATTTTTATTCTTTCCTGTTTTATCTGCTCAAAATTTTCCAACTTCCCGTTGCAGTTCATTTCCTGGCCTGTATTATTTGGTTAAGAGCATGTTTTTTGTCTCAGCCTGTTTTCTCGTTTATTTCTACTACTACTACGCTTGAACCGTCTGTGCATACTTTGACGTTATTAGGTTAAATTAAGTAATGTTTGAATTTTGAGCTAACTTATATATAGTGATGATGTTCGTGGTATGGCAGGCCCGACTGTTTTATTCAATGAAGTTTTGAATATGCTCAATTGAACATGTCCCCTTGTGCTAATTTCAAAGAAAGGCTAGACAGTGGACAGTAATAGTACTGCTGTTCGTAAATACACGACTTCAGTGGCGGAGCTATACACGAACAAAACAGTAGTATGGCCCGTCCAGCATAATCCCAAAACAGCATAAGGGTAAAAAATTTGGGCTCTATTTGGCCTGGTCCGCCCACCATAATCCTTGTAGACCTGCTGCTGCATGACTTCATAGAAAGAGTGCAGTCAAACTTTTCTAACTCTAACCACCAATATATGAACAACTATTTAGATGTGTAACACCAAAACAGTATGATTTGCTTTGTTATGAATAATAGTTTCATCAGTATACTTAATAACTTTTACTAACATACAAACAAAAAGTTACAGCCAAAGATGTATGTTGGAGGCTGTGCAAATTTCTAAAATGTAATCCATTTCCAAGCAGATAAAGTGAACTATTTTAGTTGGTTTGACCTTTTTGATGCCCTTGTTACATCTTAGATGAATATTGTTACCTCCCTTTCCTAATATGAGTGGCATTAGATATTCTCCTCCACAGTTGGATTATATTCCTTATCACCTATATTCCTGGTCTTGCCTGGAAAGTGTATGACAAGAACTGATTGTATTTTGGGTACTTTGCATGTGTTTATATTATGCAGCCGGATGAAGATGACGATGATCAGGATGAAAGGCATGATGGCCCTGATTCTGACATGGAAATGGACTATCACACACCTTTGGAAGACTCAGCAAGGTATTTATTTATTTTGTTCTGTGAGATGGTATTTATTCTGTCTCATTGTTCCATCAATTCTGATGGCTATCCTGTGTGTACCTTGTGACAATTTTTTGTTATAGGAGAATCACTATTCAAGGCGCAAGAGTTAAGAGAGAATCAGCTGGAGCCGAGACAAAAGATCAGGTACTTCACCTCATCATTTTTAGTCTTTATATACAGACGAGTGATTTGTCCTTTTTCGTGATCCACCATTTTGTTCACAGATGTGTCGTCCGTTTTCTTACCACCCGTTCCTTGATAAAACAAATCCAAAATAGATTGAAAATTGCTTTCTCACCATGTAATACATGTAGTAATACATGGTGTTGGTGGAGTATTCTTGCTTAGATGCATTGCAAAATTTCCACCAACCATTGTTTGCTCCTCCGATGTGCATGTAAACTGAAGGGTGGCAAAGAGTGTCTTATAATGTTGTTAAACTTCCATGATTGTATGGAACTTGTTTGTATTCCTTGGTGCCATGCATTTATGCTAAATGTGTTCTTCCTTTACCCTCTGCAGGATGGTAGCAGAGTAACAGGTGAACATAGAGGAGCAGAACCTATGGCAGAAGACATCGGTCCCTCCAAGCAAGCTCATGTAAGTCGGCCTCCCTTTCTACGTATTTGCGAACTGTCGTATAAGATAGATCTCTAGTGTACACTGCCCATGGCTAGGCTGATCTAACCAAAGATGCATTTTCTTGTTGTCCATGATCCTCGTCGCCTATAGCAGGTCGATGCTAATGCCATGTCTGTCGACGAGCCGGGAAATGTCAAGATTGAGTCAGGAAGCTCTACCAAGTTGCCGGACCCACCAGCCATCTACCAGAAGCCTTGATTGTAAGCATTCAGACCGTGCGGCTTCTTGCATGTGTTTTGACAGTAAAAAGACGAAGGGATGAGTGGTAGTCTCGAGTGTCTGACCCATGTATACATGTAGCATGGATTATTAAGCTGTAATATGTATAGTCGATTAAATGAGCCGTGAGGCCGAATTTTCTTGGCTACCTGCAACTTGTCTCCCAGCTTTCTACTTTGGTGATCTTCTACCTGGTAGATTCTTCATTGATGATTGGCCGTTGCATTTTCCGTCGGTACCCTGCAGTAGTCACAAGGCAATGTTTTGCTCTGGCTCGCCTTGTCTTGTCGTAATCTTCAAAGGAATAGTATGTGTTAGTGCATAGAAAAATAAAATAAGATTCAGCATTCTGTATGCTCTAGCTACATAAATAGCTGCTGCTGTATATTAGCTCTCGGTTCCTTGTTTTGATATTGTCCAGTAATTCTTAGTTGACATAGATTTAGCCCACGAGTGAAGCGCTGACCGTAGGAGAAGACGGTGATAGGATGCCTGTAGGAGCGGTGTGGGCAGGGTCAGTGTGAACGGAGACATTGTCAAAAAGGTCAGGCGCGCGCAAACTTTTTGCCGTTGCAAACAAACAAACAAACAAACAAATGGCGGCCGCCAGCTTTTCTTATCACTGACCTCAACTACTCATGCTCATTGACCCGTAGTCTTGAGAGAAACGAAACATGCGACGGATCGCATCACGCTGCGAGTGGCCCCCGTCCCAAAATAATTCAACGTCCCATTGCCAAACGATCGAGGACGACGCGTCGCTGGTGGCCACAGTTTGTTTATACGCAGCACTCACCCAAGCCAAACCTCCCTCTACCTCTCCCGTACGCTACGTACTATGCTCTCTGCCGCGTCCAGTCCACACTCCACCATCGTTCTGCTTGCTACAGCACCGTCGGGCAGCATGGCAATGGCAGCACTGTCCCTCCTCCTCCTCGCGTGCTCCGTCGCCACTCACGCCCTGCCCGGCGCACCTGAGCCCGCTGCCGCTGCCGCCAGCGTCGCGGACCGCCACGCGCTGCTCTCCTTCAGGTCGCTCGTGAGGAGCGACCCGTCACGGGCCCTGGCGTCATGGACGAGCAGCGCCCACAACGGGTCCGCCCCACCGCCGTGCCAGTGGCGCGGCGTGTCCTGCGGCACGAGGGGGCGCCGCCGCGGCCGGGTCGTCGCGCTGGACCTCCCCGGGCTCGGCCTCCTCGGCGCGCTCAGCCCGGCGCTGGCCAACCTCACACGCCTGCGCCGGCTCCACCTCCCCGGCAACCGCCTCCGGGGCGCGCTGCCGCCGGAGCTCGGCCGCCTGCGCGAGCTCAGCCACCTCAACCTCAGCGACAACGCCATCGGGGGCCGCCTCCCGCCGTCGCTCTCCCGGTGCAGGCGGCTCAGGACCGTCCTGCTCCACACCAACAAGCTGCAGGGGCACATCCCACCGGAGCTGTTCGGCTCGCTTCGGAGCCTCGAGGTGCTCGACCTCGGCCAGAACAGGCTCACAGGAAGCATCCATCCCAGTATCGGCAGCCTCGTCAACCTCAGACTGCTGGTCCTAGAGTTCAACAACCTTACAAGAGAGATCCCATGGCAGGTCGGCAGCCTCGCCAACCTCGTTGGCCTCGGCCTTGCTTCCAACCAGCTGTCAGGCTCCATCCCCGCCTCGCTGGGGAACCTGTCGGCGCTGACCGCTCTCACCGCCTTTTCGAACCGGCTGTCGGGGAGCATACCCTCCACATTGCAGGGCCTGTCATCCCTCACCACGCTCCATCTGGAAGACAACAGCCTCGGAGGAACCATCCCTTCTTGGCTAGGGAACCTCTCGTCGCTGGCATCCTTAAATCTCCAGAGCAATGGCTTTGTGGGCCGCATCCCGGAGTCCATAGGGAACCTCCGGTTGCTTGCCGCCGTTTCGTTCGCGGAGAACCGACTCGTCGGCAAGATACCGGACGCCATTGGGAACCTCCATGCCCTCGCTGAGCTTTACCTAGACAACAATGAGCTAGAAGGCCATCTGCCACTATCAGTGTTCAACCTCTCCTCTCTTGAGATGCTCAACGTCCAACACAACAACCTCACCGGGGGCTTTCCGCCAGATATCGGCGACACGATGACGAGTCTCCAGTACTTTCTTGTGTCTGATAACCAATTTCATGGTGTGATTCCCCCGTCCTTGTGCAATGCCTCCATGCTTCAGATGGTTCAGACGGTAAACAACTTCCTGTCGGGAACGATCCCGCAGTGCCTGGGGGCTCGCCAGGAGATGCTGTCTGTGGTGAACTTTGCGGGGAATCAGCTTGAAGCAACCAACGATGCTGAATGGGGCTTCCTTACCAGTCTGACCAACTGCAGCAATATGATATTAGTGGATGTTAGTTACAACAAGCTCCAAGGCGTGCTACCGAAATCAATCGGCAATTTGTCGACACAGATGGAGTTTCTTGGCATTGCATCCAACAGCATAGCAGGGACGATAACTGAAGCGATAGGGAACTTCATCAACTTGGATGAACTTGACATGGAAAATAATCTTCTTGAGGGCACCATCCCAGCATCTCTCGGCAAGCTGAAGAAGTTGAATCGGTTATCTCTGTCAAATAACAACTTGTCAGGATCCATCCCAGTGGCTCTTGGAAATCTTACAAAGCTGACAACCCTTCTGCTTAGTACTAATGCGCTCAGTGGAGCCATACCTTCTGCTCTCAGCAACTGTCCTTTAGAGCAGCTGGATCTTTCTTACAACAATATTTCTGGCCCAACGCCTAAGGAGCTTTTCCGCATCTCAAGCTTGTCGAGTACCATGTATCTTGCACATAATTCACTGACTGGGACTTTGCCTTCGGAAGTGGGAAATCTCAGGAATCTAGGTGAACTTGATCTCTCTGATAATATGATTTCAGGAAAGATTCCTACCAACATTGGGGAGTGTCGAAGCTTACAGTACCTCAATTTATCTGGGAACCATCTTGACGGGACCATTCCGCTGTCACTAGGGCAGTTACGGGGCCTCCTAGCGCTTGATCTTTCTCAGAATAATTTATCTGGGAGCATTCCTGAGTTCCTCGGTACAATGAAAGGTCTTGCTAGTTTAAATCTCTCTTCCAATGATTTTGAAGGTGAAGTTCCGAAAGACGGAATATTCCTCAATGCAACCGCAACCTCGGTCATGGGAAACAATGCTCTGTGTGGTGGGATCCCTCAACTGAAGTTGAAAACGTGCTCCAGTCCCACTAAAAGGAAACTATCTTCAAAGCTTCTCATGATTATCGCAGCAGGCGCCGTAATTCTGTTGGTCATACTATCCGCAATGTTCGTGTTATGTAAAAGAAGCAAGCTTGGAAGAGCAAAGCCACAGATAACTCTCCCCAATGAAAAATACATCAGAGTTTCTTATGCTGAATTGGCCAAGGCAACATATGGTTTCACATCCGAGAACCTCATCGGGGTTGGCAGCTTTGGTGCAGTGTACAAGGGAAGAATGGAAATCTCTGGCCAACAAGTGGTGGTGGCAGTGAAGGTACTCAACCTGCAGCATGCTTGCGCATCCCGAAGTTTTGATGCGGAATGTGAGGCTTTGAGATGTATTCGCCACCGGAACCTTGTGAAGGTTATAACAGTGTGCTCAAGTATTGACTCCCGGGGTGGCGACTTCAAGGCTCTTGTGTTTGAGTTTCTGCCAAATGGAAATCTAGACCAGTGGCTGCACAAGCATCTCGAGGAAGACGGCGAACCCAAGATGCTAGATCTCATTGAAAGACTCCAGATTGCCATGCACGTGGCTTCTGCGCTTGACTATTTACATCATCAGAAGTCGTTTCCAATTGTCCACTGCGACCTCAAGCCAAGCAATATTCTCCTCGACAACAACATGGTTGCTCATGTCGGTGATTTTGGGCTTGCAAGGTTCCTACATGATGGACATAATGACATGTCAGAGACATCGATTAGTCGGAACGCAATAAGAGGAACGATCGGTTATGTTGCTCCAGGTGAGTACAATTCTACTCTCAACTGTTGCATTATTGCTGCATTTGTTTTTTCACAGTTTACCTCCATTTAAGGAAGCACTTACTAAATTTATCATGTTTGTTAATTTCAGAATATGGACTTGGCAATGAAGCTTCAATCCATGGTGATGTCTACAGCTACGGTCTACTGCTGCTCGAGATGTTCACCGGAAAAAGACCCACAAGCTCTGAATTCGGAGAAGTGCTCAGCCTTCATAAGCACGTGCAAATGGCACTGCCAGATCAAGCGGCTACCGTCATTGACCAAGGCCTATTAAAAGCAGAAAGTAATGGCAAAGGAACAGAAGGGGGGTATCACAGCAGTCAAGACGTGAGAATTAGTTGCATCGTCTCGATTCTGCAGGTTGGAATTTCATGCTCCATGGAGACGCCAACTGAACGTATTCAAATTGGAGATGCATTGAGAGAGTTGCAGATAATCAGAGATAAGTTCTACGCGCATTAGTGATCTCCTTGGTGAATTGGCAAAATATAGCTAAGGCATACTGAAGCATGCTTGTGAGAATCATGCATGTAACCACCGACGGAGCTTAGTGTAACTCAGGG
>CBMN011746078.1:0-11399 GCA_000582825.1 Hordeum pubiflorum | reverse complement strand
GGGGAGAGCAAGAAGGCAGCAACAAACTCGGGCTGGATTGGAGAGAGTGAGTGGGGTGGGTCCCACCCACTCTCCCGTGGGGTTACTTGACTTGCCAGAACCAAACGCCAGGGTACGTGGCGTATAGGTCACGACCACATGCTGGGGTCACTGGCGTCTGGACCTTTGCCACGTCAGCTGGTCAATGGGCCGGTCGGTCGTGCGGGCCAGGGACCAAACGCCAGGAACTATGGCGTTTCCCATGCAACCCAGATGCCAGGGATGTTGGCGTGACCAAAAGAGGTCAGATTCCAAATTTTTTTTAAAGCAAGATCAATTCCGGCATTTCTTAAGCCAAAAGGTTAGAACAAAAAAATTGTCCCGCGAGGAACGCCTGGAGTAGATGCGGGGAACCGGCGCGTAGCAGACAGTCGGGGGGTTCCGCACAGTCGGGCTGTACCCAGGCGGGGATTGGCATGGCCTGCCGCCAGGGCACGTGTCATCCGCAAGTTAGCGTGGGGCGGGGAAGGTGGGATCAGCGTGGGCCACCCGATAGGGCAACAATCCTGGAGCAGATTCAGGCGCACGCTGGCGCAGAGATCCCGAAGATTATTGCACCAGATCGGTTGTGTCCATACGAGGACTATTTTGAGCATTATTTTCAAGAAAAACTACATCTTTCTCCATGCCGTTTTCTACCACGTTAATTCCTGTAGCAGAAGACTCGTGTGGAGACATGGAAGAGTTAGTCAACATTGGATCTTCATTGTGAACACCCATATGATCAGCACTGAGGAGATGAGAAGGAAGAAGAAGAATTTCCTTCTTGAGAAGGGCACCAACATTAGGATGAAGCTTTTCAAGGGGAATTGTTTTTCATCGAAAACAACATCAGGAGGGAAGTAGACATGACCAGTGGATACATCAAGCCATTTGACACTCTTGTGTTGAGCACTATAACCAAGGACACATTGCTTGGAACGAAACATGAGTTTGTGAGTGTTGTAGGGTCGAAGGTTAGGCCAACAAGCATAGCCAAAACTTCTGAGGGTATTGTAATCTGGTGTGACATGAAAAAGACGTGTTGTAGGAGTTTCATTGGAGGTAGTACGACTAGGCCACATGTTGATGAGATGAACTACAGTAAGGAATGCTTCATCCCAAAATATTAATGGCATGGATGTTGTAGCTAGAATAGCTAAACCTACTTCAACAATGTGTCTGTGTTTGCGTTCGGCAGAACCATTCTGCTGATGGACATGAGGACATGAAACATTATGGGAAATGCCTATTTTTTTGAAAGGAGTTTAATTTTTCATATTCACCACCCCAGTCTGATTGCATGGCAATGATCTTGCTATCGAATTTGCGTTCAACAAGGACTTGAAAGTTATGAAAAATTTGAAACACATCAGAACATTTTTTGAGGAGATATATCCAAGTATATTTGCTAAGATAATCAACAAAACTCACATGGTAGGAGTGTCTACCAACAGAAGTGGGTACTGGACCCCAAACACCAGAAAAAATAAATTGTAAGGGTTTAGTAGACATACTAGTAGAAATAGGATATGGTAATTGATGACTTTTGGCTCTTTGGCATGAATTAAAAATAGTTTCTGAATTATTCTCACCAACAACGGTGAGTTTATTTCTACTAAGAATTTGATGAACAGTGGCAAATGATGGATGACCTAATTGACTGTGCCACCTTTCAGCAAAAAGTTTGATGGCACCATACACTTGTTTATTGAATTTGCAATACTGGGAAGCAACGAGTAGAGCCCCTGCACACAAACACCTCTATGAAGAATTTTCTTCGTGAACTAATCCTTGATGATAAATAAGTAAAGGTGAAACTCTAGAAAAACATTGTTGCCAAGGGCAATACGATGAACAGATAAAAAATTAGAGGCATTAGGAACGTGCAAGATTTCATTGAGTTCAAGATTTGTGTGGGGAGTTGCAATGATTGATTTACCATTGTGACTTATCTCCATACCTAGACCATGTGCAGTCGTGTAGATTTGGTCATGACCACGATACTTCTCATACATTGTCAGCTTGTCCAACTCGCCAGTGATGTGGTTTGTGGCACATGTATCCATATACCAATTTGTATCTACACCACATGACATATCATCAGCAACGACAACAACCTTTTCTTTTGAGAGGTGTCATCAGCATAGCACCAGTCACAATCTTTAGCTAGGTGGTTTTTTTTTTTGCAAATATAAATGTGACACCACCCTTCATACCCTTCGTAGCCCTGAAAGTTGTTGCGCCCCCGATTGTTGTTGCCGGGGGGCTCCGATTGTTGCCGCCGTTGGATCCACCTTGGTGGTAATAGCCACCACCACCAGCGTCGTGGTAGTTACTGCCCCTCCACCGTGGTAGCCGGAGCCACCACCTCCTCTATAGCCACCGTTATTGTTCAGGTGGTAGCCGCCGCTGCCACCTTGGTTGTTTTTGCCGCCATTGTTGTAGCCAGCGCCATTGTACTGTCCACCGCCGCCATACTGCCTGCCATGACCAAGGGATCCACCACCACCTCCATCCTTCTAGTTTTGGTAGTTCTTGCAGGCACCCTTGCGACCACGGGAAGCGGAATTCGCCGATGACTTGAACGAGCCGGTGCTGGTACCATGGAACATCTCAAATCGTTGGTAGAAATTTACCACCATGGAGAAGAGGATGTTGATGGAGACGGGCTCGGTGCGCGCATCCAACGCCGAGATGCTTGGCTGGTATTCCATATCCAAACCGGCGATGATGAACTAGAGGAGTTCATCTTCTCCGACCAGTTTGCCTGCCGCTGCAAGCTCACCGGAGAGAACACGCATGTTACCGAAGTGTGTTGCAGCCGTCAGGGAGCCTTTCTGGGCGTTGGTGAGGGCAACCCTAATGTTGTTGGCGAGAGAGAAGGACATGGCCGAAAACATGTTCCCAAGCGCAGTTCGTATCACATGTGAGGTTTCTAGTGATGCAACCTGAACAAGAACTTCTTTGGAGAGTTTTCTGAGGAGGTAGGCAACGATCTGTTGGTCTTGGACGAGCCATGGGGAGTAGGCAGGTTTCGGGACAACCTGGTCCTTCCCTTTTGCATTCTTGGTTGTGATGGTTTTGGATGGTTCTAGGGTTGTTTGATCGAGATAGACATAAGGGCCAGCGCCCATGATCTGATACTTGGCTTGGGCACGGTAGAGCACGTGGTTGGTTCGGGAGTGTTGTAGTTGAGGATGGAATTGATGGCAGATGTGGAGGACAACATGATTGCTAGGGTTTTGGTGGAGGCAGGAGAGATCGGTGGAAGGGTTGGGAGGTAGAAGAACATGAGCTAGATGTGGCGGAAGGGACCTGCTAACAATGATCAAGCGTCTCTAGTCCCCATACACTAGGGGTCCATCGTATTTGTATTGGTTATGTCTTGGGTTACAAACTTCGGTTAAAGGAGATCTACAACCGCAAGAGAGATTCAAGGGGATAAGAGATAGAGATGAATACAACTCAAACAACCTGCTATGTCCTAACAAACCCAATGTGGGCCGCAACATATGTGCCAGAATATTATGTTTAACATACACGAGATGTTGGGTTTTCAAGGCGTTATTCTGAATTCTCATATTGTCGTGCCCAAGGCGGCAACACTTCTGAAGAGGTGAACTGTGAAGAAGAAAAGGCAGCCAGGAGTCCTGCTCTAATCCTTCTCTACTCTGCATTGACATCCGGGTACCGTGGCCTGCCATTGCCTGAATTAAGCCTGAACAATGAGGAAGTTAGGCACCATAGCGCAGATCAATAATCTCATGTTCATGAAACGAGACATTAAAAGACAAAGTATGCAACTGTGCTGTACCTGAAAACAGTGTGATGTGCAGAAACTAGTTTTTATGCAGAGCTCCTGGATAAAATCAAAATTTTGTTCGTAGCAAGAAATGAGAGTGGATTTTTTGCTCTCATGCTTCGTCGAGCCCCAAAATTTCAAAAAATAAAATAAAAATCAACTTTTTATGTTTAAAAATAATTATGCAAACAAATACAAAAGTACTTATAGATGTATACTAGAGGTGTGTGAAATTTCATCACGAAATACGTTTTTATGTGTGCTGTACAAAAAAATCATGTACTTTTATAGTGACTAATACCCTTTACTGCTCATAAGAAGAACTTGCAAAAAAATTCATTTATACACGAAATGCATATATAGTCATCAACTCGTTGCAAAGAAAACAAACATTCATTTTCCAGTTACGCGAAATGCATGATCTAAATTTTCATTTTTTTTGTTGCAGGATCATCAACTCATTGCAGGAACCCTACAGCGAACAGAAATCGTAGAAATCACATCACAGAGATGAATGCCATAAAAGCGACAATGCAGCGACTATTACAACAAGCATCATCACAACAACATTGTTCAGCCATTGGACGCAACAACGCTTTCGCTTCCCCCTCTCCCTGTCCTGTCAGGAGAACGGACCAAGTTTAGCTAGTAGAAGACACACGAGAGCTGCTGAGTTTTCTCAACCTATATCTATTTTACTATCTATAGGCAAATGTTCTGCTGTCATCGTGTCCGAGGCGGCGAAACAAGTGAGCCCTCTGTACTCCAGTTCCGATCTTTCTCTACTCTGCGTCGACATCCGGGTGCCGCAGCGCATCATAGGCTGAATCAGCAGAAATAATGTGGAAGTTAAGCGGCGAACAAATGATCAATAACAGTATAATGGCAACATCAAGAAGGCAAAACCCAATAGAATGTAAATGTGCAAGGAACTAAGCTTGTATGCAGTATGCACTGTCCATTCTAGGATAGAGCCTGAATTTTGTTCATTGGCTGGAAGAAACTTAGTATATTATATCTGAAGAGATGAAATGAGATGACTGAACTTGGTTTGGCTTTTTTAAATTCTATATTTTTTACTAGCGTCAAAGTGTTATGAAATGGACGAACTGAATTATGGGGATCAAGAAAAGAAATGTGGAAACAGTAGTTTCTACTAGCTTCAGAGTTGACTGATAAATCCACATCCCATTCAACTACTTTTTTTTTCTACACGGCTACAACAAGTTTCAGACAAGTCCCAAGTCCTAAAAATCCCTACAATAATATCCTTTTTCCAAGCACGATGAGATTAGCACTCAACTAAAGTAAGACACCAAATATCATGTCCATGTAGTAAACGGTAAGTACACCAAAATCTGTGCATTGTGCGAACAGATTCAGGACCACCTGAATTTCTGTACATTTCTGAAAACAACACCGCTCATGTGCAGAAACTAGATTTAATTCAGTATTGTACGAACCTGAATTTTATTTACAGGTTATTCTTCAACACAAATAAAATAGGCTAAATCAAATGAATATGGCACCAACTAGGGGGAACTGAATTATGTGAATCAAGGGCACTAGTATGAAACCACCATTTCCATATCAAGGTTGAGTGTAAATTATGTAATTCAGTAAATAACTATATCATGCATGCGTGGAGATATATGCACATCGTGCATAACAAATTCAGTAAGTCATGGAGAGAGGCTCTCACCAGGGGTCCCCGAAAGCATGACGACCACCTCGAGGGTCTCGCCGGAGCCGCCGTGGGGCAGATCGACGACGAGCGGGGTCAGCCTCCCGTAGCGGCCCGCTCGGACGCACATGACCAAGCCGAGGCGCCGGTGCACTGACAGGTTGAGGAGCCTGGCGAGGTCGTTCCTTAGGTTGTACACGCAGCTCCCCCGGAACTGGAACTGGGACCAGCCGTCGTCGGTGTAGAGCCGGAACCAGATCAGCCGCCACGCCGGAGGCACCTCCTGTTGATAACCAATGGCAAGAATCAGCCGACACGCCGGAGTCACCTCCGGAACTGGAACTGGGATCAAAGAAGCAATCTGAATCTCGAGAAACAGAGTTGGCAACCAATGGCAAGAACGGCAAGAAGCAATTCGAGAGCCATCAAGAAGCGGCCGAGTCTCACCCGAAACGGTGGTGGAAGACGAGGCGCGCCGTCTCTGGCGGGGATGGGCTCGACGCTCCAGTAGAAGGCGGTGGGGAAGCTGCCGTGGACGCGGAGGTAGTGGCCGCCGACGTTGCGGAGCCGGACGTCGTTCGGGAAGCCGGCGGCCCCGATGACCTGCCACATGACGGACCCCACCCCGGGCTGGTCGTAGCTGCGCTGCTCGACGCGGAAGTGGCCGGGCCCGCGAGGCAGCGGCGTGGCCGTGACGGCGAGGTAGCGGCCGTAGGCGGCGCTGTGGAAGAGCAGGTACGGGCCGTCGCCGATTCCTCCATTGTAGACATGCACCGCCCAAGCCACGTTCAGCGACGCGCGGTGCTGGCTGAGGGTGACGCTCTCCCCGTCGTCGGCGGCGAGGAGGTACTTGCCGCGCCCGCGGCTCAGCAGCCGCACGTGCTGCCCGTCGTTGAACTGGTCCATCGGTACCGGTGCTGTGCGGCTTGGACGTAGAGAGGTTCTTGGTTGGCTGGGGCTCCGGCGGCCGGCGACGAGAGGAGAAAGAAAGCTGTTGGTTGCGGCGGTTACTTTGAGCGCCAAGCCGAGGTCAAGGTGCCAGGCCGTTCTGGGCTTTGGGAACGAGCTGGGCTTCCCGGGCGTCGTTTCGGCCCAACCCATACTGCGGAACAAGAGTCAAGCCCAAATCAATGCTTTCAGAGATGTAGTTGACATATTCGGCTGATTTGTACTTAGCGTTTCGGTTATGTTTGAAATCAGTTTTCATAAACAATACATTGTTCCATTGTTACAAAAGGTATTTAAATAATTCAAAAAAGTGCTTTTGAAAAGTCTCATTTGAAAAATAAATCGAAAGGCTCATTACAATTATTTAAAAATACCAATTTTAATCGTTTTCAAAACAGCCATTTCAATGGTTTCAGACTATCAATTATTTCAAAAGATCCATTTCAATTATTCCAAACGAAAGATTTTAAATATTTCAAAAGGACCATTTAAATTATTTCAGAAGACCCATTTCAATTATTCAAAAGGCTCTTTTCAATTATCTCAGAAGTCCAATTTCAATTATTCAAAGGGTCATTTCAATTATCTCAGAAGACACAATTCAACTATTTCAAAAGGTCATTTCAATTATTTTCAAACGTCTGATTTCAAATACTAATGTATCAAATTGAACTAACTGAAATCACTTTTTTGAAATAATGAAATTGTTTATATCACTATTTTTTTAGATAATTGAAACACACTTTATGCAATAACGACATTGTTTTGAAAAAATAATCGACAGTTTCACTATTTAAAAATTTTCATCATTTCAAACAAATGATCTCAAATTTTCATTATTTAACGCATATTTAAGATAATATAAATATGATTGAAACAGTTAAATTTAAAGTATTTTAAATATATTCAGTACTGTATTGTTCGAAAGCTCTCGTCACTAGGAATTCAAATCTATAAAAAGTTTCTAAAATGATTTTTTATCTTAAAAGATATGACGATTGAAATTGTCAAAGGAGAAATAAAAGCCATGTTTTTACTTAGGAGATGAACGAGAGTGAGGGTTGGACAATAGAGACATATACTTACGGTGTAGGACCATGAATGCATTAATCTTAGCATCATTGTTTGGTGGATGCTTGGCAAACGGCCTCTTTGCCTTGCGGCACAATGAAGCAATGGCCAGCGGCATTGCTCCCTCTCCTTGCTTTGCCTCGACGCTTCGCCACTCCTGCCTGGCGACGATGAGGCTTCAAGGTGTGCGTTTTCTTGCTCCTTGTTGTTGCACGCTATTGGTTGCCGCTTGCTCCTAGAGAGTGGTGACCTGGCTGCTTGCCGCGTCGCGCTGTGTTGCTTGATGTCCTCCTTATCTCCTCATGTATCCTTCTTGTGATGTGAAGTTTTGTCGTTGTAGTGATTGTGTGGTGCAAAGTTATCCCTTGTTGATACCCGGGAGTGAGTTGTGTTCTGGTACGATGGTTTAACGACTTGTGTCCCGATCATCGGATGTTTGTCTTAGGGTTGATAACGTCATTGGTGGTGTCAAGATTGCCATGATGTTTAGTTCTCGTGTTTCGTCGGTCATGTTCCCGACTTCCTCAATGGCCCCAGCGGCAAAGAAGTGGTTTGGTAGCTTGTGGTCTATTTTCGTTCTTTTAGTCATCTTTCTCGACGCCCCGCAACTAAGAAGCGACTTGGTAGCATTTGGCAAATTTGATACGATGATGTTGATCTTCTGCTCCACCAAAACCGCGAAGGAACGTCAAGGAGTGGAAGGTTGGGACATAGAATCAATGTCTTGGAACGATGTTGATGCATTTTTCGGTTTCATTGGATTATCTTTCATGCTTTGTCATGACACTAGAATATTTTCTATCATCCTTAATTGCAGTACAACTTATCATCTTTTACTTAGGTGGAACTACATGATATAATTATGATACTTGCACTAGGAGAGGCCTAATGTAATGACTCGTAGTTATATGAGAGCACGGAATATTTTTTCGATTAAACTCTGCATTCATGCATATATAGGGGTAAACTTAAATTTCATTCAAACCTAAGTCAAATTGCATTCAGCATAAAAATTGTCATGATCTTTGCTCTTATTTAGAGTTTTGGTTCTTTTTCAAATACGGAATAATAAAGGACTTAAATGCTAAAGGTACAAATAAGTTATATTCAATTATACTACCTCTGTAAACCAATATAAGACGTTTTCTTATATTAATTTACAGAGGGAGTACAATTCAACCACTGCCGATCCTGTGGCACGGAGGAGCACGAGGAGCCACCGGAGCACCACCTCACGGTCAACCACGAGCAGCTGAGCACGGCGGAGCCACCCAAGAGCACCGCCGCACGAAGACGCCACCCAGGGGACCACCGCGCCACGGCTTGGCACCGGTGATGCCCAGAAACTAAAGAGGTGAACTGTGAATAAGGCGACAGCCAGGAGCCCTGCTCTAACCTTTCTCTACTCTGCATCGGCATCCCAGTATTGTGGCCTGCCATTGGATAAATTAAGCCGGAGCAATGAAACAATTAGGCACAGGTGTGGCAACCGTTCCAGTAGATCAATAAGCTCATGCAGCAAAAACAAAATATTAGAAGGCAAAGGATGCAGCCTCTGTACAAAACCTGAAAGCAGTGTGACATGCAGAAACTAGTTTTCATGTAGAGCTCCTCGATAAAATCTGAACTGTTTTTCATGCGTTAGAAATCCCATTACTGCTCACAGGAAGAACCCAGTACATTTTTCAGTTATCCACAAAATGCGTATTCTAAAAGGGATGCAGGACCATCAACTCATTGCAAAAATCACAGCATTTTCAGTTACGCGAAATGCACGATCTAATTTTTTTATATTTTTTTGCAGGATCATCAACTCATTACAGGAACCCTACAGTGAAAAGAAACGGTGGCAGTCACATCACAGAGATGAAAGTCAGAAGAGCGACAATGCAGCAACTACTACAACCAGCATCACAACATACATTGTTCAGCCGTGGGACGCAACAATGCCTTCGGCAGTTCTGAATTATAGAACAGCGAGGCCAAAAGAGAGAACAGACCAAGTTCAGATAGTAGATGAAACGCGAGAGCTGCTGAGTTTTCTCATTCTATATCTATTCTATCTATCTATCTATAGGCAAAAGTAGGCGTCCAGTTCTCCAGTCAGCGTATCCGACGCGGCGAAACTTTTGTCAGGACTCCAGCTCTGATCATTCTCTACTCTGCGTCGACATCCGGGTGCCGCAGCGCATCATAGGCTGAATCAGCAGAAATAATGTGGAAGTTAAGCGTCAGACCAATGATCAATATAACAGTATAATGACGGCATCAAGAAGGCAAAACCCAAAACAATATAAATGTGCAAGGAACTAAGCTTTTAAGCACTGTCCATTGTAGTATACAGCCTGAATTTTGTTCATCGGCTAGAAGAAACTTAGTATATTATCTGCAAAGATGAAATGAGATGACTGAACTAGGTTTGGATTTTTAGGTTCCATAATTTCCACTAGCCGCAAAATGTTACGAAACGGACGAACTGAATTGTCTGGATCAAGAAAAGAAATGTGGAAACAGTAGTTTCTTTCTACTAGCTTCAGAGTTCAGAGTTCAGACCATCTTTTTACTCAGACTGATAAATTCAGAGTACAGACCACACTTAGATCTGCACATTGTGCATACCAAATTCAGTAAGACATGGGAGAGAGAGGCTCTCACCAGGGGTCCCGGACAGCATGACGACGACCTCGAGGGTCTCGCCGGAGCCGCCGTGGGGCAGGTGGACGACGAGCGGGGTGAGCCTCCCGTGGCGGCCCGCTCGGACGCACATGACGAAGCCGGGGCTCCGCGGCAGGTTGAGGTGCCTGGCCAGGTCGTTCCTCAGGTGGTTCACGCACCTCCCCCAGAACTGCAACTGGGACCAGCGTTCGTCGGCGTAGAGCCCCTCGCCGGTCGCCTGCACGACCAGGATCATCCGCCGCGCCCTCGGCTCCTCCTGCCCGAACTACCAAAAAATCCAAGAAGCAATCTGAATTTCGACTCTGAATTTTCCTTCTGAATCTCGAGAAACAGAGCTGGCAAACAATGGCAAGAACGCGCGGCAAGAAGCAATTCGAGAGCTGCCTCACCGAGAGCGGCGGTGGGAGGCGAGGCGCGGCGTCTCTGGCGGGGACGGGCTCCACGGTCCAGTAGAACAATGTGGGGATCTCTCTGCCGCGGACGCTGAGGTGGAGGCCGCCGACGTTGCGGAGAAGGACGTCGTCCGGGAACTCCTCGCCCCCGCGCCCGATGGCCTGCCACATGATGGACCTCACCTCCGGCTGATCGTAGCGGTGCTGCTCGATGCGGAAGTGGCTGTGCTCGCGCGGCAGCGGCATGTCCGTGGCGGCGAGGTAGCGGCCGTAGGCGGCGCTGTGGAGGAGCAGGTACGGGCCGTCGCCGTCGGCGCCGTGGTAGAAGTGCACCGTCCACGCCACGTTCAGCGACGCGCGGTGCTGGCTGAGGGTGACGCTCACCCCGTCGTCGGCGGCGAGGACGTACCTGCCGCACCCGCGGCTCCGCAGCCGCACGTGCTGCCCGTCGTGGAACTGCTCCATCGGTCGCCGGTGCTGTGCCGCTTGGAGGTGGAGGGAGGGCGACGGAGAGGGAGAGGTTCTTGGTTCTTTGGGGCTCCGGCCGGCGAGGAGAGGCGAGAGAAAGCTGTTGGTTGAGGCGGTTAGATTTGGCGCCAGGGCGAGCTATTTCAAGGTGCTAGACGCCATGGCGGCTGTCCCGGGCTTTGGGCACAAGGTGGGCTTGCCGGCCATTTGCTCGGCCCAGCCCATACTCCTGTCCTTTTTTACGAATCCATACGTGTTGTTCTTGTGCCCTGCTGTTTTTTTTTTTGGCAGGGATCTTGCAAAAATGCTACACGTAGCTTATTAACGTAAAGCCCCC
>CBMN011746073.1:0-12583 GCA_000582825.1 Hordeum pubiflorum | reverse complement strand
ACCATTTTATTGTTGCCTCTAGGGCATATTTTCAACAGCTACGTGAACTACCAACTTCAACCGTTCACACTAGTGAAATCGATGTTGTAGTAAGTAATGGCTAAATCGACCGTACACCCTACCTAACGAGTTAACAGTGGAGCGAGTAAAAGGGGGTGAGGCTACATTTCCCGCCATCCCGGACCGGCAAATTTTGTCTTCCACCATCTCAATGCCCCACCCTCCCTGACAACGGCACTTACGTCGTTTCCCCTTTTGGGCTCGAGACTCAACCTGACCTTTTTGAAACGGTCGATTCGGGCGTTCCTAATAGCCAGACTCTATACTGCTTTAAATTTTGTTCGCACGCGGGCCAACACCTCTTTTACACAATTAGACGGGCTTTTCTTGCATCCATTGGCCTTGTTTGGGTGGGATGCAGATAACCAAATACGCCCCTAGATGACCACCCATCTCCATCAACGATGACGATCGCTCCACCACCCACTTCACCGTCCATATCCAACATCTACATATCTTGTGGAAAGAAAGTCCAAACATCAGGTTTTTAAATCGTGGCATTACAAACTAGTTCCGGTACTCATTCATTTATTTTTCCATTTCATACATCTTTTTGTTTGTTCTATATCATACACGATTTAGTTTACCTTTGTCATCCTCTATTGTACGTCTGAAGGAATATAAGACCAATTGCTTAGATTTCACTTCTTTAAGTTTCAGAATTCACTTTAACTACTTTTTTTTTGAAACCTTTCACTTTAACTACTTGAGTCGTCAACTTTGCTGGCTCCGTTCATGAGTTCACTTATTCAACGCTCAATGTGCCGTTTTATTTTTCCGTACTGAGCGCTCCTCCTCCAGTTTACCAGGTATTTTCTGGTTTTCTGTTGGGTTTTTTAATTCTAGTTAATTTTGTCCCGGTTTCCCATAAACACATGATATGTGAATAATGCGTTGGTTGCATGATACTTTTTCTTCAAGACGTGGACATTTTTTTAAAAGCTACATAGACACAAATATTATATGGTTGAACACTTTCTAAAATTACACAAACATTTTTAAAGCACACGATTAACGTTTTTTAAAACTATTGAAGTATTATGAAATTTTTCTCATGCACTTACAAAATTTTCGTGTGATATTAAAAAGATGTACATGTATTTTTCAAATAAAAGTAAGTTTTTTCCAAACTCAAAATTTTTAAAAATAAATAATTTTATATTTACTGAAAAGAGGGAACAAAAAAAGTGGAAAAGAAGAACATAAGAAAAAGAGGAAGATACTAGGAAGAAACCAAAAAAAAAAAACTAAACCAAAGAAAAATGAAAAGGAAAAAAGGCGTGCTATGCGTCGACCGACGGATGTTTTTAAAAGATCCACTGCCTCGTGAGCCGTCAAATCTGGTATAATTTAGCGTCGAACGTGTTTTTCACTTTTGTCACCTTTGTAACAAAGGTTGTGTTACAGAACTTTTTGCATCATATATCACGTTTTATAAGATATTTATAACAAAGCATGTGTGCATATATTTTTTTGCAATAGAGGTAATGTTGTAGATTTCTTTTCGCAACAGAAGTTATATTGCAGAAATTTTTGCCCGCATCGTTGCCGTCGTCTAGGATTTTGCAACATTCCCCATGTTTCAGAAACATGAAGGACGTTGCAAAATCCTAGGACTTGCGGTGCAAGGGACTGTCCGACACGTGGTTGGCTCTCCATGTAGTGGACGCGAGGCGTATAATCGGCCGGATGATTCTACTCTTTTCCCAAAGGAAAAACAACCGAAAAAAGTTAGACAACATGGGTAGTAGGCATATAGTCGGATTTATCTTTTCTTTAGAATAATATTGTAGGATATACCTTTTTTGTGATGAATATAGTAGGATTTACCGTCTCGGGAAATCACACAGAGGTTGCGCGCCATGGGCTAGGCGTGCTTACTGGCTTTGCAATCAGTTTTCTTTGGTGTTTTCTTGTATTCATTTTTTTTTCATTTTCTTCTGGTTTTCCTTTTTGTTTTATTTTTCTGTCCTTTATTTCAGGTTTTTAATTTCTTTCATGGTTTGCCTTTTTATTATTTTTCTCTTTTATCCATTTCATTTTATAATTATAATTACTTTTAACATGTTTTTATTTTCCTTCATGGTTTGCCTTATTATTATTTTTCCTTTTATCCATTTTAATTTTATAATTACAATTATTTTTAACATGAATGTTTTGAAAACAGATGATTAACATTTTCAAATACAGCAAACATTTTTCAATACATGGTGAATATTTTTAAATATATGATGAAGATATTTTTAATGTGTTCTTACAATTTTAGAAAAATCGAATATTTTCAAGAAAAATCCAAGTTATCAAAAAAAATAACATGGTGAATATTTTTAAATGATAAAAATATTTTCATAAAAATGTCCTTGCAATTTTAGAAAAATCATTTATTTTTAAAAATAATTTCCCAATAACTGACAAATTGTTAACATTTTAATTTGATGCATCTGTGGTTCTAAGATCTCCTTGTAGAATCGATTCGTAGCAACCCGGAAGGCAAATATCTAAAGAAGCCTAAACCCTTGCCATTGCGCAATTGCCTTTCTACGAGTTTTCCAGTGGTTGGGGAAAGTTTGAAAAAGAAGCTTGAAAATGCTTATGGTTTTGTAGAAATAAAAGTCTTGACTGGATTCCCAAGCAAATCGCAATAGGAAAAAGCTAGAAAAGCAGATTTTATTTGGATTTATTTTTTGCGAAATCCAGAAAACCGGATGAGCACACTTGTAACAAACAGCGCGCAAACGGCCCAAACCGGCCCACCACGCTCAACCATGCACTCGGCCGGCAATTTTACGCATAGAGGGTCGTCTATATACCTCTCTCTTTGTATCCAAACAAAAAAATTATGTCACCTCCAGTGTTCTAGCTGGGCTCCACCCAGCTTCTCCTACGTCATTGTTCAACTCCTGTTATCCGACCGCCCCGCCAGGTACCATCCGCTATGAGTATATTTTCCTGTCAGCTGTTCGATGAATTGTCGTAGCTAAAAAAAGTTTTCGCTTCTTCTTTCTGGCAATGGATTCTGATTTGAAGTACATATATGAGCACTACGTTGAGTCGTCTGACGGCTCTCCGACGAGGAGGAGTACTCGGATGAGACAACAATGATGCATGCGGTCCTTGAAGACGTGGAACGTGCAGAGGAGCATGTTCTCAACTTCAAGGGCTCCATCAAGGGTCATCGAGTGCTCAACCGCAACAGGGCGCGCGACCATTTGACACTCATGACCGACTACCATGGCGTGTGGTCCTATGAAGACTACTTCGTCTTGAAGAAGGACGTCGTGGGAATGATTGGCTTCTCTTGTTACCAGAAAAGCACGCCCGCCCTACGGATGCTTGCATATGGCACTGCCGCTGATTCATCGGACAACTACATACAAATGTCTGAGAACACATGTGGATATGCCATGGTCAGGTTTGCAACTGTCGTGGTCAAGATATTCGGACCTCAGTCCCCGAGACAACCAACTGTGGCAGACACAGAGAGACTCTTGGCAATCTCAGAAGAAAGAGGGTGGCTAGGTTTGCTCCGATCTGTTGACTGCATGCATTGAAAATGAAAGAACTGCCGAAAGGCTTTACAACGGCAATATCAGGGTCAAGTTAAGAATCCCACCATCATTCTTGAAGCAGTTGCATCACATGATCTTTGGATTTGACACGCTTTTCTTAAAATACCCAGGTTTCATAATGACATCAATGTGTTGCAGCGATCACCGTTGTTTGCGAGGTTGACTGAAGGAAAAGCTTCTCCTTGCTACTATACTATCGATGGACATGAGTACAACATGGGCTACTACCTGGTTGACGGTATCTATTCTCCGCGAGCTATCTTTGTCAGCACCATCTCTAACCCAGTTGGCCATAAAAAGGCTCACTTTGCCCAAAGACAAGAAGCGGTTAGAAAAGATGCCGAAAGGGCATCTGGAGTTCTGCGGGCCCGTTTTACAGTTGTTCGTGGACCTGCTAAACAATGGGATCGGAAGACCTTATGACAGGTGATGACATGTTATGTGATCATACACAACATGATCGTTGAGGATGAGGATGAGGATGGCGTTGCAGCTCTAGAATTTGAGAACATGTGTGATCATATTCTACTTTCAAACCAGAACCCGATCACATTTGAAGAGTTTATTCAAATGCATCAACAAATTCGGCATCAACCAACTAACGAGCGGCTGAAAAAGATCTGATTTAACATCAATGGGCGGTTAAAGGGGACAAAAATGTTGGAATGTAATATTTGTATTTAAAAAAAAATTGAAATAGTGTTGTGTGCGGTTATTTGAACGTTTGCAATTTATGTATGTGGCTATTTGATCGTGCGGACTAAAAGAAAAGAAAGGGAGGCCGGATATATGCAGCTAGCATTGGATGGCGGCCTATCGCATTCATGTCCGCGGATTGACCCCCCTTCCTGAATGGATGCGGGAGGAAAAAAAATTCTTTGAGAAAAATGCAGGAGAAAAATTTAAGGTTCGCCGATGCCCTTACTGGCCCATTCGTGTGTTCCTTCCGTGGGCCTTTGCGCGGTCTCTCGGGGCTCACAGAAAAAAAGGCCCGTCGAGAGAGCAAGATGTCGATGATCAGATTCTGGGCAGAGATTGATTGATGAGATCAACAGGCATGGGATGAAATTTGTCGAGAAAAAATAAACAGGCATGGCTGGGAGCCGATCGAGCGAAGAAAGATGTAGAGTGCGTGCGTCGGCGGCCGGAGCGGGCGACGCGTGGAAGGGCAGCGGGCCGCGGTGGCGCGCTGCATGTGCGCATGCACGCCACCATATAGCCGCACGCACGGACCGACCGCTCCTCACATTCACTGCGCGGACAGATTAATCAAGTGATTAGCCATGGATACGGATGTGATTAGCGGCCGGGACGCGATGGCGCCGCCGGCGGGGAACGGCGGCGCGCCAGGCAAGGCGGCGGGAGGAGGCCGCGGCGGCCGGAAGCACCTCTCCTCCATCGCCAACGACGTGCTCCATCGATGCTCCATGTACGTCCGCGCGCCTCCTCCTCCTACTACTGTATTATTATTATTTTCTCCGTTGGTTAATTAATCGATTAACCCCGACTCGGCGTCGCTCTGCTCTCGATCCGTCTGTAATTCTGCTGGTTCCACTGCCGATTTATGGGAGCAACTGTATGTGTGTATGTTTGCGTTGATGCAAAGCCCTAGACGGGGTGCGCCATGGTCCATGGTGCTGGAATACTCGGGGTAACATTTCGGTCACTCTGAATTAAGGAACAGAAAAACGCTGTATTTTTCCTCGCGGCCTAAGTGATTCCGTAGATGCTAGAATTAAGTGACCCGCCGCGTTCTTGCGTCGATTTTGTTCTAATTTATAACCTTTTCCCTGCAAAAAACAGTAACTGTTGATATTGAAGGAAAGGAAGTGTGTAGGTTAATTATCCTGCTGGCCATAACAAACGATGGTGATCTTTGTTCCTATTTAGTCAGTAGAATCTATCTATCTTGTGGTACGATTTGATCAGTGCCAGTGTTTTGTGCATTCATGATCATCAGATTCAGACACGGTCGTACGGACAACAAAACAACGTGTTGCTGCCTCTTATGCCCCTGTTTTGGCGTTCAGTTCAAAAAGAGACTGAAGATCTGCTTCAGTTTTGCGACACTAAATTCTCTTATGTTAGGGGTGAAATCGAGTGACTTAACATGTACATGGCATACAGGACGCTGCACAGAAGCGTCGACGAACTAGTCGCGGACTTCGAGTCGGGCCTGAAGAATGCCGCATTGGACAACTACTCTAGAAGACTAGTTGAGTACTGCAGCCTTCAGGCGCTGCAGTCTCTAACATCTCCTGATCTAGGAGACACCCTTCATGAGGGATCCCTCGGTCGGTTCACGTTTGATATGATGCTAGCCTGGGAGACGCCCACTCCTTCGGATCAACAAATTACCATGGTCAGTGATTCTAGATATGTATGTACTCCTTCCGTAAAGAAATATAAGAGCATTAAACGCTCTTATGTTTCTTTATGGAGGGAGTATATGACAAATGGTAATGCTTCCATTCTGAACTGACTCGCGTTAAATATTACAGGAGAGCATATCAAAAGAGAGAGAAGATCGGAAGGAACCACTTGGAGCAAATGAAGCTGTGATGGATGATGACACGTCGCTGTTCTATTCGGATATGATGCCCCTTCTTGTAAGTGTGCATGCCAAAGATGCGACTTATTTTCGGTACTGCTGATGTGTAACTTACTCTAAGAATTGATTGACTAACAACCCCGTAGGTGAATGAAGAACCGACAGTCGGAGAAGATGCATATGTGTGGTTTGGATCTGTATTTCCTTTGGCTTGTGACGTTGTCAATGCGCGATTCACTTTCGAAGCCCTCACCGCTACCACAGCTAACAGGCTCCACTATCCTGCTTATGACAAATTCCTGAAGGAAATGGATAAGTACGTCACAACTCACAACTCCCACGGTCAGATAATATTCTCCTTTTACCAAGCATGAGTAGAAATGTATCAGGCGCTACTGTCACGCCCTTTTTGTTGGAAATTTTCTGTTACAAGAAAGCTTTCTGTTGGATCCTCCAAAAACAAGTTCACTGTTGGACATCGCAGCACTCAAATGGGATTTTCTTGATTCTTGTAGGTCCTTCAAGTTTTTGCAAAGCTTGCCAACTCCAACAGGAGTTGAATTCGCTGAAGATGAATTTATCTTGCACACGGAGGGGACAGCAGGAACACAAAGGGTGGTTCGGCACATTGGGACCAGCAGCTGGCCTGGTAATCAATCTAATATTTATTTGTTCTTCTGGTTTCTTTATCCTATCATAGTAAATTGGTATTTTAGTATATAGATAATTTTGGCATTTGTACATATGAGGTATGGAATTTCTGGTTGCTAATTTCTGATGGACTATGTAGGCAGGTTGATTCTGACAAACAAGGCCCTGTATTTTGAGAGTTCCGGTATAATTTCATATGGGCCTGCTTTCAAGGTCGAGCTTTCAGATACTGGAATGGATCAACAAGTTAAACCAGCTTCAACAGGTCCTTTTGGTGCACCATTGTTCGACAAAGCCATTGAATTTGAATCACTGTGAGTTCTTCTATCTTAGTCTTATCCTCTTGGTGGCAACTAGAAGCTCTTGTAGTGAACATCTATCATCATCATCATCATCATCATTCACTCACTCACAGAACGCTAGCAAAAAAAAAATGGTTGCATAGTAACTGTTAATTCATCTATGCAGACCAGAACCTCTGCTTCTGGAGTTTCCAGAGATGACCAGCTCTACACGTCGCGATCTTTGGCTTACCATGATAAGAGAAGTAATCTTTCTCCACCGTTTCATATCGGCGTACAAGATAGAATCCCCTATACACAAATGGGAGGTACATTCAAGAATCATATTGGGAGTGATAAGACTCCATGCTGCAAGGGAGATGCTAAGAATGTCACCACCACCACCTTCTAGCTTCCTCATATTCTCCCTGTATGATGACCTTCCTAAAGGTGATTTTGTGCTCGAGCAACTAGCAAACAATCTGAAAGAGACGTCGACCATAACCCCATTCAGTGCATCGTATGTGTTCAAGAGCTTGAGTAAGTCGGATCCAATTGCGTTAAGCGCGGAGATGGCAAAAGAGCATGACAGGGACTCAAGTACCCATGAACAGCCTTTGACCTCTCTGGGAAACACCATTGATAAAGTAAGAGATGAGGCAAGGGAAGTTACGGTTGCTAATGCTCCCATTGAGGGGATGAAGGAGGAAGGTCTCACCGATAGCCTTCTTGTATTAGTGGTAAGATTAAAAGCATTTTTTCTCCTATGTTACCTCTTCTTTCTCTATGGATATTTTGTCGATCTCGCGTGAGTTTCAGTTCCAGTTGTTTCTTGATATCTCGTACTACTGAACCAGCATTATACTGAATATCTCTGTTCTTTTTTTTGCAGGGGTTGATAAGTCCCATCAGCAAATTGGGTCCAGTGATCCAAGACGTAACCTCGTGGGATAGACCGCTCGTCACCGGCGGTGTCCTTGTTGCAGCTTTGCTGACCATATACAAGTAAGATTATAAACATCATTATATCGCTGGTGATATATTTGCATGTACTTGCGTTTGGAAATGGAAAGGGGAATATAATGTAACTTCCCTCCTTTCCAATGCAGCGAGTGGGTCGGTTATGCGTTGGCGGCATCCCTGATACTAGCGGTCGGCGCGATGGTCTGGGCCAAGCAGAGGAAGATCGGCACGATATGCTCGGAGGTGATCATCGACAAGTCCTCGGACAAGACGACGATTGAGAGCATAGTGGAGGCGCAGCACAGCATGAAGAAGGTGCACGAGCACGTCAAGACGGCAAACGTCGTGATCCTCAGGCTATGGTCCATTGTTCTAGCCCGGTCACCAAAGGTATGTATGATCGCACACTAGTTGTGATCGCTGGTCATCCTTTTGTGTGCTGATGGGCAATCCTGTTTTTTGTCTGCAGCACACGGAGACGGTGATCTGGATGCTGACGGGCCTCGCGGTGGCGCTGGCCGTGGTCCCTTTCAAGTACGTCCTGATGGGGCTGACGGCGTGCGGCTTCGCGGCGAACACGAGGGCGGCGAAGGCGGTGTCGGACCCCCGGGGCGGGCGGCGCTGGAGGGAGTGGTGGGAGTCCATTCCCGCCGTCCCGGTGCATACGGTCGACAAGGGCGAGCTACGGACAGGTTGAAGAGAAGGCCGGCTGAAAATCCATGGTCCCGTGTAGCTGATCTTGCTATGTATATGTACACGCTGGTAGCTTTGGTTGCGCTTCACGCTGGAGTATTGTGACATGAACACGTCGTCAGATGTTCTTGTGTATGAATAAAAGAGATACGTAATCAGGTTCTGAAACAAAATTGTATACTTCAAGACACGACACACTCTGGGATGGGCGGGCGGCGTTTTGGAGCTCCGGCATGTACTCTCTTCCTGCTTCATGTCCGGGATGGCAGGCGACCTGCCCATGGAGCTCGCGCTGCCCACCGCCTTCACCGTCATCGTCTACCTCATGGCGGGGCTCGCTCTACCCCTCAACCCGGCGCCTGCCGCCTTCGCGCTCACACTCCTTGTTGTCATTCTCTCCTACGGCTCTGGCGCCGTCATGATGGGCGCCAAGCGTGCGTCCACGCTCGCAACGGTCATCATGCTCACCGGTGGCCTCTACGTGCACAACGTGCCCGTGTTCATGGTCTAGGCCAAGTACTCCTCCTTCACCTACTTCTGCTATCGATTGCTCATAGCCGTGCAGTACAGGGACAGCGGACACCTCGGCAAGCTGCTCCTGCTCGACAGCTCGAGTCCACGCACGGCGAGGCCAGCACGTGGACCTACGTCGTGGCTCTTGTTGTCATGTTCTTCGGGTACCGCCGCCTGCTGGCCTACTTCGCCCTGCGCAGGGTTAGGACGTGATCGATCGACACTCCCTCCACGGCCAAGCGCGGTCACTGGCGAAGCCGGAGGTCGTTGCAGTCGATAAGAGAGCTTCATGCGAGTCGTCGACCGGTCACAAGAAGGCCTTTGCATGAAGAAAATTTATCCAGGGTCGCTCCAGACGAAGTATATTTGATTGGATAGACGTTGGAGGATAAATTATCCTCGTCTATTAGGTTTAGGGGATCGGCTAGGTGCGGCGTATGGGAGTAAAGCCAAATTTATCCTCCCTTACGGACGAATAGGGGATCAGTTAAAGTTGTCCTAAGGCACACTGTAAGTTTAAATATGTCTACGTATGGTCCTTCAGATCTTACTTGGCCAGCCAGATTGATTCTGGACTTATCCCATGGCCTTCATTTGGAGGATTGTCTTGGTTCCTTGAGATCTTGCTTGGCCAGTGAGATCGATTTTGGACTTTTCTTATGGCCTTCGTTAGGAGGATTGTCCTTGCAATATCTGTCTTGATACTCTCGGTTCCTAGCGATGTCAACCTGGCTATTTTTTTCTTGGAATATCAGTGTTGGTACTATTGTCGATGTTGGTTAATTAGTTTAATGGTTGCGTGCGTGTATCTTAGCTTTGGCATTGTCGCTCAGATTAAAATTAGAAGACAATCCTTGTTGGTATTTACATGTCAGTGGTTTAATACCTTTGTTATTTTCCTATGGTTGACTTCAGAAAAGTATAAGATTGTATCATGGACGAATAAAGAGTTTAAAGATCTCGGAAATTTACTCCTTTTTATATTTTATTTTGTAGTCATTGTAATCAGCTCATGTATCTCTACCATCCCCAGGTTACCGCAGCGCGATGTCGAGGGAGCTGCCACAACGGGGCCGTCTTCCTCTCCGTTAATGGACGCATGTGTTGTTGCCATCACCCCCTTATGGACTTTGCTTCAAAGGAGCGTGTGTGTGGCCGCCATGGAAGGAGGCAGGGCTCGACGCCGCCGCAGGGAGAAGGTCTGGCTTGACTAAAAGCGTGAAAGAAGGACATGCTCGGCGTTGTTGTTTGCAGCTATATGCTGCTAGCGTCGGTACACATTTTTCCAATATGCTTTTTCTGAAGCTTTCTTACCAGCTCCATTTTTTCCCAGTGGATTTGAGTAACATCAACATTATATTTGTGCTACAACCACTCAAATTTCATGTTTTAAGTACTCAACATATGGCAATTTTAGAACTGGTTTTGCTCTAGGTCATGGCAAAAAATAAGACCATGGCATTTTTTTAAGAATTGTTTGCTCTAGATCATGGCAGTTTCAAAGAACCAAAATGCTCAACTATCGCCATGTGTTGATATATATGGGTTTGGACTAACAATAGTCTTATATTTGTGCTGCAACCACTGGAATTTCATGTTTAAGCACTCAACATGGCAATTTTTTGTTGATACACACGACAAGTTAGAACTGTTTTTGCTTTAGGTCAAGGCAAAAAAAAAAAGACCATAAAATTTTCTAAGAATTATTTGCTCTAGACCATGATAGTTTCAAAGAATATAATGCCCAACTTCCGGCACGTGTCCCTTGCAAATTCATGGTACAATCCCTTTTTCTCAAATAAGTTGTCGTGTCCTTGTATAAAAAGAAATGACTCGAACGAATGTATCTAGCACTGAAATACGTCTCCACACATCCGTTTGTGCCACAATTAATATGGGACAGAGGTTGCCATGGCTAATTTCACGGGATGTTTCTCAAGTTGCATGACATTTTTTTGCTGAACACAGAAAATCAACATTCCTAAAATTGTTTAGTAAGCATACATCATGGCAATGTGTGCTTTTTGTGTGTCATAAGTTGGAACGACGCAGCAAGATAACAAATCTGTATTTTTTGCAATCCTTTTTGTATTACCGAACCACCTGCAATTCATAAAATTTTGTGTTTTCTTCAAAAACATGGCATTTTTTTGTCATGTTTTATAGATAGTTTTTTTCCAAAGCTTTTGGCTGGTTGAGATTGATACTTATAGTCCATTAAAAAAGATAAATAGAAAGTATTTCTGAAAACCATGGCAATTTTTTTGTCATTTTGCAATGGCATTTTTGTAAAACTACATGGCAATTTTATTAAGAGCATGGCGTCTTTATTATTAAGAGAATGGGATTTTTATTATTAAGAACATGCCATTCTAATTGTTAAGAGCGTGCCATTTTAATTTTTTAAGAGCTTGGCATTTCTATTTTTTAACAGATTGGCATTTTTTAATTTATAGGTTGGTAAAGTTATTTTAAATGGCATGGACATTTTAATTTATGATTTTCGTGTGGTTTTTTGTTTTCACAAATAAAATACGCAGTATGGCAAAAAAAAATATCATCACAATTTTATTACTAAGAACATGACTTTTTTTAATTAAAAGTATGTCAATTTTTATAATAAGAGCATGACATTTTAATGATTAAGAGAATGACAATTTTACAGAGCATGGCATTTTTTATTATTTCAAGATTTTTTTTGTTTTCTAATTGATAATGCTAACATGGCAAACTTCTTATTTATTTTTCTTGCATTGTCATATGGCATTTTTGTATTTGTCCACGGCAAAAATAAAGAAAAAGTGTTCATGGCAAATGTTCCATATGTTTTCATGGCAACTTTTTTATTTATTTTTGTTTTTATGCACAAGGCGATTCTTTCGAAAATAGGTTCCCGTGGGAAAATTGTAACACGCGAGCTTTTTGTAGGAATGTTTTTGAAAATGTCTAGATGGCAATTGTGTATATAATTTACAACAAGTTGAAATTCTTCCAATAGTTTGCATGTGATCATATTACAATTTTTGTGGCAACCTAAAATACATTTCCATTTTTTTGTATGCTTTTCATCTGTAACATGGCAATTTACCTGTTTGTTTTATAATTTAACATGTATTTTCCATGTGTTCTTCATTTTCTCTTTTTTGGCAATGTGAAATATGTGCTTTTTGTGGTCCAACTAGAGGCTCGATCTCCGAGATCCCATCGTGAAGAAGAAGCGAGAGGGGGGGTCGTGTTGTTGGTGCCCCCCCCCCCTCCTCCCACCAAACCAATTTGTTCGCTCTCTTCCTCTAATCGGAGGG
>CBMN011746067.1:0-17247 GCA_000582825.1 Hordeum pubiflorum | reverse complement strand
TCAAAACAGTGAATTTTGCCGCGGGCGGGTGGAGGGTCCCCATTGTCGCGCCCGCCATCAACGGAGCGCCCGCAGAATTCCTCCCTGATGCTCCACGAGGCGGGCCTCGCCTGTCCGATCGTGATCCAACAGATCGCGATGCAACGCGGAGGAATCTCAGGAGCGGCGCGCGATCAGGACCTGGGCTGGTCCGCCGGTCGTGGGTTGTGGCGTCGGCTGCACCTGCTCGGTCCGGATCGCACTCCGTGCGCCTGGCCTGCCTAGCGCCACGTCGTGTGTGGTGGATCTTCTGTGCCCGGCCATTACCTCTCGTTGTTTCTTTGCCGCCGTTTCGACTACCCTGCCATGATTTGATCATGGAGCCATTTGTACGTATGAGGTTTTTTATGAACACAGTACAGACGTAAGCGTTTATATATACGCATATATTTATTTCTATAAATACACACGTATACTTATTCCAATGAACATCTTCGAGATAATGCGCATCGTCAGAAATTCTGAAATAAATTCAAAAATAATGCGAACATCAGGACTTGAACCCTGGTCGGCTGAAAATACCACTCTTCTTTAGGGGTGGCTGCGAATGCGACTGTTCCACTAATCATCAAGCCACGTGTTGGTTCGCTTTGTACGTATGAGTTAATAATGCATAAAGAAGAGCACATGGAGGTAAGCTCAACCTCACAAACATAGTAACATCTAAAAAAACAAAAAAAAACTGATTTCCAACAAACGTTAATGTGTGTTCACGTGCGTGCGGATTTTCCTGTCGGAATGACATTTGTCAGGGTAAAGAAGTTAAAATGATCCGTGCCGCAGATGACTCCGAAGAGTAGACATGGCACCCGATTTGCGCAATGATCCGTGCCGCCAGATCGGACGGCGGGAAGGGCATTTCCTAGGATTGGTTATACTATGTAGTAACGAGAATTTCTATATAATTTTCTTTTAGACAAGTGATCAAACTTAAAAGCAGGGTTTTCTAGTCCGAAACTGGAGTGTGGTGGTAGCAGCATATTTTAGCCCCATGTTACCATGGCACCGGGGCACGTGTCAATTCCCCATAGCTCTCCTCCACGGTTCTTTTTTTTTTTTTTACAGTGAGCTCTCCTCCATGTGCACAGGGGGCAACGCGTACAGAAGCAGAGAGGATCCGCTCCCCCGGTAAACAGGCCATTGAATTCAAAGCTCGCACCCGCTCCCCTCCCCTGCCAGCCGAGGAGACAGAGAGCACGAGAGCAGAGCGAAGACCGCGCAGAGGAGACGAGAGGGATAAACCTCCCTCCGTCCCATTTTTATCGCACCAAAAACCCACCGCGAAAGTCTCTCCAGATTCGCTCCACGTTCCCCGCAGGTCTCCGAATCGAGCGCCCAGCCCCCAATGCGCGCGCCACCAGCGAGCCAGGCCGCTGCGAGTGCGAGATCCGGGAGCGCCATTTGACCTGACCGGAGCAGACGGCTCCTCCCCTCCCGCAGGTCCCGGCGCCGCCGCGTTCCGCCAGGGTTGGCGCTCCGGTAAGCAGTCCCCCCCTTTCTCTGTCTGGAGCGTGCTCATGGTGTTCCTCGTTTGATTTCCCCCTCGTTTTTGAACCACCGCCGGAGGTGGAAAGTTTTGGCTTTTTTTTTCCTTCCATCTTGTTCTTCTTGGCCTTTTCATTTTCTCTGCTTGATTATTCCTCTCCCTCTCGTTCTAGTGCCTTTTTCTCCCTTTTTTTTTTCGAAATGTCAGTGTGATTTTGTCCTGGCTCCAATGGAGGTGTAACTGCTGAAATCTTTAAGCAAGCGTTGTTGGATTCGGCGAGCAAGCGGTACCAAACTGCAGTACAACCTAGTACTAGCCCAAGAAGCGCACGAATTTAGAGCAAAGACCCACGCATACATACACTTCAAGTTCTGTTACTGCCGTATAAAGCAGGGCATGTATTTCCAGTATGCGAAGCTGAGTGTGGATTTAGTATCCAGTAGAAATTAACTGGACGAACTACTGAAAAAACATAAGTACTACTGTATTTCTGTTCCTGAATATAAGACGTTGAACTGGCAGAACGTCTTATATTTAGGAACAGAGGGTGTATCTTACTAAGTACTTCTAAGTTCTAACTACTATTGCTATTGGAATTTGGAAGGTCAATTTTTAATTCGCTAGCGGCTTTGTTTCATTAGTTATATCGGCACTGAAGAATTTTCCTTGATTTAGCTGTTTCAACATACTGTAACCAGAATCGTCCTTGTATCCCTATATATTAACAACTCTAGCCTCCACGCCAGGCATCTTAGCTGTCCTTTTTGGTTAACTAACCTTATGATTCCCGTTGACCATTGCAAGTGTACAGGGAAGTTGTACTGCCTGCCATCTCGCTGTCCTGTCCAGTGCAATTCAAGACATTCATGCAAAAGTTAGTTGGTTCTCCTGATTCCAGTTGCTTCTAATGCAGGTCTCTAGTCCTGAGTTCAGTGGGTGATTCTGTTTCGGTACGATCATGTGATCATTGTACCTGCATCACTTAAGGGTTGTTAATTAGTAGTACCACATGCACCTGACTTGATGAACCTGTATTGCTTTTGTTCCCTTTCTTTTGGAGGTTCTGCCTTTTCATCAGCTTCCACGCTGCAGTTTGACAATTTTTATTTCGGCGTTATTTTCCGTGTTCCCTTTTGCCATCTTTTATGTTTGTCGACACGTTGTTAAAGCAGAAAACTGTGATGTATGATTTTTTTTTTCACCAATGATGTATTCATTGTGTCCAGCAGTGATCTTTTGAGATACTGACGCTTGCTTTTTTGGAATTAGGGGTGAGAGTTACTTATCGATGACTCGGGCATCAACTCTTGATTTTCGCCGGAAGACGCAGAGCCAGAACAACTGGTCTGGGCCGTTGCGCCCAGTAAACATCATCAGGAATAAATTCCCTACCTACAAGAATGGTTTGAATGGGATAGTCATCAAATTTGCAGATGAGCCAGAAACGCCATCTCTTAAGGAGTCTGTTGCCAAAGAGACAGCAGATCTGCTTGATCGGCGTCAGCGTCTTTCAGTCCGCGAGCTCGCAATGAAATTTGAGAAGGGTCTCAGTACTGCCACATTGTTGTCTAACGAGGTATGGGTCTTCCTGATTCCTGAACACTCATTTTGCAATCCGTTCAGTTAGTGCAGACCTTAAGGCATTTATTGCATTGGCTTTAACTCTCAGGTTAAATGTAAACAAGTGGCTTTATTGGAGCGAGACATCCTTCTGAAGAATCTAAAGAGTGTATTGGAATCACTGAGAGGTCAAGTATCTGGCAAATATCAGGATGAAATCGAGGAATCAGTATCTATGGTTGGTTTTTCTTCTTTTGAACCATATTTAGAGCCTCGTGAAGGATTATTGTTCCTCAGTGTGTGTTTACAGTATCTTTAATGACGTTGCAAGTGTTCTAAAGTTACCATTCTGGTTTCTTAAAAGAAGTCTCCAGCTAAATATATATCCCCAAATTATCCCTTTGTTTGTGAGCACTTTAATAGTTTGATACTTTCTATAGGTGGATATTTTAGCAGTTCAGCTGTCCAAAAGAGAAAATGAGTTGCTTCAGCAGAAAACCGAGGTCACGAGAATAGCGACTTCACTGAAACTGGTGAGTTAATCCTTGTACTTTTGAAGTATCTTTATTCTATGAACCTTTGTAAGCACATTTTAGTACCATGAGCCATTCTGTGTTCCCTGTTTACAATGTAGTATTAAATGACACGTGTATTTTCCCTGCTTGTTACTGGCTTTGGAGGAAAACTTAGTTCCTTCTTTTAAATATAAATTATCAGCCATGCTTAAGCAAGCCTAGCTGAAGTTTTGCCTTTGTTGGGGCTTCAGAAGCAGACTTTCACACAGTACTACAGATTTGAAATAGCGCTCTTCTCTTCCAAATGCACAGCAAAATTTCAGGGGCCTGCAGATGGTTTGTTGAGCTGCAAATTTTTAGGAGTTCTGCCTGATTTTCTTACCATGGCTCAGAAAATAACACACTGGCAATGATTTGTGTGTAAAGCATGTTAGAATTCCTCATGGATTGGCGCGTTGCTTTAGTATTTTTATAATCATGATTTATCCATATCAAGTATGCTTAATCTTGGTATATTCCCATGTCTTCATTTTCACACATCACTCTTTATGTATCGTTCGTAGGCTTCTGAAGATGCTAGGAGAATTGTTGACGAAGAACGAAGTAATGCCCGCACAGAGATTGAAAATGCTAGAGCTGCTGTACAAAGAGTTCAAAAAGTACTTAAAGAGAAAGAGAACAGTTCACAAAGAATTGGGAAACAGGTAAATTATATATAATTATATGAGCACCATATTATCTTGTTTTCTCCATGCTTACCTGAAACTTATGCCTGAATCTGTATTCCTTATATATTCTTTTATTTATGTCATAGATAATTCCTCCTCTTGACTTTTGTACAGTTTTTCTGTTCAAAACCAGTGGTAGTTTTTTTTTTCTAATTTGACTATGTAACCTTCTACGCACTGCATCATACAACAACAGATCTTCCTGCCCAACTTTGCTTTTATTGCTTGCTTGTCCAGATGCTGTACTTTGACCCTTTCCTCAATTTTTAAGATCTTCCTGCCCAACTGTTTGTACAGATATAAGCATTCTCTATACACAGGCAGAACTGCTGTGGTTCAGCAGCACGATGTTTCTAACATGCAATGTCGATCACTTAATTCATTGAATCTTGTATGAACCATATCTCATTTATCTTGGGACATTACTTCTCTGTTCTATTTTTGTTGCCGTGTTTTTCATTCTATTAGTTGGTGCTTTTGGCCTTGAACTGCTCCCAGTTTCCTGTCTGTCATACTTCCATGTATGTTAAGAGATTGATGTGTTTTCTTATGTAAAGTTCCTTCTATTTCCAGCTGAACTGTGCGCATTTAAATTTTATTTCTGTTTGAAATATGTAAGGATGTGGATGAACTTAGGGAAAAAGTTCAAGAAGCACGGAGAGTCAAGATGCTGCATTGCCCCAGCAAGGTAGACTTCATAGGCTTATTGCGTTGTTTTGTGTATATATGGCATATTTATGTGATTATATGGATTTTATACAACGTCAAACATATTTGAAGCCTTTTAATACCTTTGCAGGCAATGGACATAAAAAGCGAGATCCATGTTCTACGTGATCAATATGCTGAGATATCTTCCAGTTCTGCTCATCTTTTAAAAGAGGTATGGCTTACATGCTCTGCATTTGGTGAATTCAGTTCGTGTCTCTCTTTACACTTATATAGAATTATCTTGATATGTTATCTTTAGTTGGAGTTGCATCAAAGTTTTAAGGAAAATGGTGTGCCCTCATGTGAGTTGGAGGGTCTCGAAAGCTTAGGCTCAATGCTGCGTGTAGTTGTCCAGAATGATGTGGCTTTATCAAATAGTTCAGTACAATGGTTCCGCATACAGCCTGAGGGACACAAGAAGGAAATCATTTCCGGTAGGACTATCTTCATCCTACAAGAACTCTAGTTTCTACAGATAACATTCTTCTTAAAATATTTGTTGCCACTGGAAATTTATAGGTGCGACAAAGCTAGTATATGCTCCAGAACCTCATGACGTAGGGCGGTACTTGCAAGCTGAGGTTAACCTTGGTGGTGAAGTCTTCGTCGCGAAGACTGCTGGCCCATTAGACCCTGGTTTGTTTGTTTGCATATGGTTATCTGACGAAGTTAAGCTTCTTTCATGGTTATTATGACATGGCTAACATTACTTTGGTCATTGAACAGCACCAGGTTTGGTCGATTATGTAGAGACCCTTGTAAGGAATCCCGAAACCGACTACAATGTATGATCACCCCTTCCTTAGCCATTAATATTTCTGTACAAGATGCTTACCATCCTCTATACAAAGTTTGATCTTTGCTTATCTTACACTCGACTGCTTTGGTGCCTGTAGCGCAATATACCTGTTGGCATGTCATCCGCTGTTATTATGCCGAGAAATCGTAGCACTAGAAAAACAGAATTATGCTAGTTGTCTATCCTATCTTGACAAGACCTTTGTACTTGCACCCTCAGTTCATCATGGCAGCTTTATCCACTGAATTACTTCCTTCAAGTCATGTTTTTGAGCGTGCCATTGTTCTGCTCCTTATGGCAGGTTGTTGTCCTTCAAGTGAACGGAATCGACCAGTCTACAGACTCCATCCACGTCCTATGCGTCGGGAAACTCCGGATGCGACTTGCCAAAGGAACGACGATCGTAGCCAGGGAATTCTACTCGTCGTCGATGCAGGTACCCTCTAGGAACACTTTCAGCATCACAAGGCTGCGATGGTGGCCAGTGTCAGTGGCCACGACACACAATCTAACCAGTCTTCATCCTCCATCGGCTACAGTTATGCGGTGTTAGGGGCGGCGGAGACGCTGCGCCGCAAGCGATGTTCTGGCAGCCCAGGGAAGGCCTTAGCTTGGTCCTGGGCTTCGAGACGCCCAGGGAGCGCAACTCGGCGATCATGCTCGCCCGGAGATTCGCCATCGATTGCAACGTAATAAGGCTCAGGCCATTGGTATTTTGGACACGTGTCATGGCTGTCACACACGCCTTGACCTTCTCTCTCTCTCTGAATGCAGATTGTCCTTGCCGGCCCAGGGGACAAAACTCCATGGTGACACGATCATGTACACCGGCTAACTTAGTTCTGACCCTTGACGGAATCAGTGTACATCTCTGTGCAGTGCACGGCGGCATCTGTTTAGTAGTAGCTCAGTGCCTACTTGGCATCGGTCCATTGTTTTCTTGCCTAGGTTTGTTCATCTTCTTCTTTCACGTCACTGTATCCTGCTAGTATCTTGCTAGGTAGAGCAGCATGTTTTTTGATTTTCCTGAGACCCTGGTGCGAGATCTATAGCTGTGCGCCAGTGCTATTGTAATTTTATTGTGAACTAGCATAAGAATGTGTACCCGGTCAGGCAGGCAACATCCAAATCTTCATTTCATTTAAAAAAAAAATCCAGACCCTAAATAAGAACCACCTTCCCTGATGGAAGACCTCCCCGATGATTCTCTTGCTGACATCCTCCGCAGAAAACAACCACCTTTTTGGTCTCATACCTCCGTGTTCTTTTCCCCGAACGTTGAAAATTTTCCCGTACTCCCTGACAAGTTACTTTTTTCTAACTCAAGTAATCTACTCCATTCCAAGTCATATCCATCCATCTTGTGAGTCTTTGAGAGCTTTTCAAGGAGCAAATCTTTCAAGAAGAGATAAAGATTGTTTTGGGTGATTCCAAGCTTCTTCCTTGAATCATGAAGGCCTACGAAAGTGCTATTCTCATCTCAAGCTCACATGCACCTAGCTGAACAATAAAATCCGAAAGAATGGTAAAAAAATGGCAACAAATTTTATAAGTGTTTTAGGCCATGAGAACTGTGGAAAGAGGCTTATGTGCCGAAGTTACATTATTTGGTGATAGATTTGCCTATGTTGTTTGGGAAAACCTTTGGTTCAGCCGGCGGAAAACTCCAACGCATCATCCGTCTCCCCTGGTTAACACGTGTTCCCTGCGGGGTCCATCCATATCTCCCTTCCCAACCTTATCCCCTCCACTCATTTTCTTCCTTTTTTTTTGCAACTGCGGCCATTCCCATGTCCATCCACCGGCCGTGATAACGACAGTGTGCGACGCGCCTGAAGCATCAATGCTGCGAGCGGCATCATCTCCTTCATTTCAGGTCTCTGTTTCGCAAATAATTTTTTGCAACATACACTCAGTTGTAAAAAAATTCAGGAACATGACCTCTGTTGCAATTTTTTTTGCAACAAGACCCCTGTTGCAAAAAATAAAAAAGTACATGTTCGTGTCGTGTGATCTTTAAAATTCTGCAACAAGACATTTGTTGCGAAAAAATTCTGAAGCAAGATCTATGTTGCAGAAAATAAAAAAATACGAGGGTGATACGAGGACGCCTGCCTCCACCAAAATCGAGATCAGCGAGGAAGGAGGTGACAAAACGCTTGTTTCTGCAACTGGATCGTCATTTGACGCAGGTCTGTCGGGGCCGGGACAAAGCGCTTATTTCTGCAACTGGACCGTTGCTTCACAAATTAATTGGTCGGGGGAGGAGACCGAGCCGCGTGCCAAGAGGTAGATCGGACGGCTGCGCGCGTGTACATCGAACGGCCATTCGGGTGGCGGATGTTTCGTACGGATCTATCGGTGGACGCATAGCAGTCCCCATGTTGTTTTGTATGTTTATCTTTTGCGGTTTGTTTGTACCCACTTCTATAGCCTGTTGTTGTGTTTCATTAGGTTCAAAGATGCATGTTCTTGCAGTTGATGGTGGTACGTGCCCATCAGCTTTTTGGGGGTGCCACTGCCCCCCCCCCCAAAATTGTAGCTCAATTAGTGAAGAAAAATATATTAAAGGGTTAAATTAAGGATACTCTTGTCATTTGTCCCCCTCAAAGATGCATATTTCTTGTTTGGCCCCTCCTGAGATCTTCTGCTAGCTCCGCCACCGGTGCCCATCAAAAGATTATATGTATATTCCTATAGGTTTCATCATCTGTTCATGAAATTGGATTGTGGTTGTGTTAGTGATCTTCCTTTCATTCAGCTCTGCCGCTGACTATTTTTCTGGATCTTTGTCGCCTTAAAGAGTTTTGTTTGGAGATCTTACCATGGTGGACTTGACTATAATGAAACAAGTGATGTATAATCTATGGGGTGGTTGGATAGTTCTGCCTTAGTATAGGGCCTGACCTTCGCCGTCACATGAGCTTATTGTTTTTAGTGGGGGCTCCACATAGATAGCTCATTTTCTATAAATAATTCTGAAGTTGTGTCCGGAAAGGGTTGGAATTATCCTATGACCCTTCTCCATGTCAGCTCCTATGGGGCGGTGATCTGTCCATATCACGGTCACCGATGTCTTCTAGTCTATATAGACAACTTCCCTGACCGTTGTTTCTACAAACTTCTGGGTTTCAGCTAGGTTGCTCTGGTAAAAAGGAGGCCTAGAGGTGGCAATGCTTTGCTCACGACACGTCGTCGAGGGATGCACAAGGGAGACGCTCCTGTTTTCTTCAAGGACTTGATTGTAATTTCTTTTTATTGTAAGGATCAATTATATATAATGTATATGGCCTTGTGCCTTTTTGAAAAAAGAAAGTTTAATAAGAAAATAATTACTTGGTTCGCACCAACAAAACCGGATGAAAACCATGGTGGTATAGCCTCATCATCCACATAGTTAATCACATGAAGCACCTTTTCACCCATCTAATGCATTCATCACCTCGCTTGCCCATGTTTTCTCTCATCCCACCTTTCCCTCTCTTTTCTCTCACCGTGACGTGGACCTCTCCCTCTTCTCTGTATTCTTATTTGATCGAGTAGAATAACTAAAATATAACCCGCATGTTGTAGCAGGAACACATGCTAAAATTGATAGGCTGATAACAAAGATAAAGTGTGATGACTAGTTATGGTAAGATGGCATGTTAATGATGTGAAAACATGCATAACTTATTGATGTGGATCAAAACTAACACCGACGGTCAAAACAACAAGGGCCAGGAGGAGGAGCTGTTCTTCGGTAACAACCATGGTGAATTCGTAGCGGGATCTTGCTATTTTTCTCCATCTTTTGTTGACGCTGAGGTAATGGAGTTGATGGCGTGTCGAACTCTTTTGTTGGCTCAGGAGCTAAATATTCCAAGGGTGATTTTGGAGACGGATGCTCAAGTGGTGGTGCGGAAAATCGATTGAGCAGAAGGATCTTCCAGCTATTCAGGAATTTCAGGCTGCTTGGGTGCGACGGTCAACGAATAAGGTCGCAGATTATATCGAGTCTCTTTGTAAAACCTTTTTTTATGGGGGAGACCGAGACCGAGAAGTCACTGTAAAACTTGGCTTCATGTGTCTCCTGTGCTTATTAGCTCGGTGATAGCAGACGAAGGGGTGGTAAACTTGAATAAAATAGCAACCAGTTCCTCTAAAAAAAACTCTTGTGATGGAATGACATTCTTCCGAGCAACAAAAACAAAAATAACGCTTCAAAATGCTTTCAAAAGTAACATTTTTAGAACATCCTTCTGTTAGTAACATTTTTAGAACATCCTTCTATTGTTTTAGCCTAGAGCACTGAATGTTTTTCATCACAAAACTTCGCACGCTGACAAACACTCAAGAATGTTTCTTATAAAATTCAGAATTTTTGAGTTCTCTTTGCTACTCCATATTCCTTTTTATTTTAAGCGTCTGGGAGCCAAAATTTCATGTCCCTCGAGATACAGTTCCATATGAGCCAAAAGACATATACATTTCTCTCTGAGGTGCCAGCTAAAAACATACTCCCTCCATTCCATAAGGTAAGACACTTTCTGACATTACACTAGTGTCAAAAAGCGTATGGGACAGAGGGAGTACTTTAGGAAATGCACGTGGTGTACAATATTTACCCACACCACATCGTGTAACACAACAAAGGGATGCTACTTTGTCCATGTAAACTATACCTAGCACCTGCTGATAAACCTAGAAACGCCAACCTCTGTGTACTACACCAGATTCTACTGCGCTTTCTTATCAGCCAAGGGCTCCGCAGCATCACCCGCGGCGCCGCTGCGTGCATGAGGGGGAGAAACAACCCTAGCCACATCGAGATCGTCTTCCTCCTCGTTTCTCCATTCGTCTCCCTTGCCCTTGTCAAGGCCCTTCCTGCTGAGCATGCTCTTCAGGTTTTGAGCGGCTTTCCCCGCGTGTTTCACCACATGCGCCGCCTTCTTCCTCAGCTGTCCCTTCGTCGGGCTCTCGTCCCCGGCCCTCTCGGGGCTGGAGTGCGGGTCGACATCCGACCTCCGCTCCATGCTGCTGTTCCCGGGGTCTTCGTCGACGACATATGTCACCGACACCCTGCTTTCTCCGACGGGCCGTATGTTCGGGTGCGGCGTTTCGCACGGAGATGTTTCTTCGTCGTCGCTCGCGCTCTTGGAGTTCTTGTTGTGCCGCATAGCTCCAGCCAGTTTCACCAAACCCTTCTTCACCTTGCGGAGGTGGCGATGCGATTTGTTGCCGCTGGCTGGTTCTTCGGTGCTGGAGTTGCTTGTCTGAGATTCTGACACCGATGACCTAGGGCTATCGCTGCAGCCATCGTTTTCCCGTCGTATTTGGGAGTCCTGGCACCGCGCTCGCCCCTTCCGAGGCTCCCAGGTAGCAGCGACATCGCTGCCTGGCCGGTGTACCCAGACACCAGCCTTTTCCAGTCCTTTGATGTCCACAGGTTCATATTCATCAGTCATATTCCGGTATCCTGCAGAGGGCGCACTTTCGGTGTTGTTCCTGGAAGAAAAACTTGAGCTTGGCGTGCTAGCTTTCCCCTCCTTGGGTGTTCCACACAGTTCATCTTCGTCGCTAGGTACCTGCAAGCATGAAAGAGCATATGTGAACAACTAGCCCGCATTAAGATACATAGTATGGTACAACTCATGCATGGTTCAAAATCTCAAATCTATTCTCACCTTTCCGTTTTCATCTTCAAGTACTGTCACAGCTAAATGAACCCTCCCTGTCTTTATATGCTTTAGCGGAATCCACATATCGTGTCTTTGTCCTCCTCTCAGTTTGTTGATACTGATTGAACAATTGCTACATGAAAATCATCATCGAGAAATAAGAATGCCAAGTATATGCCGAGCATGTAATCAATTGTACACAATTTGAATGATTGTAAGAGATGTTATGGCTTTGTGAAAGAGACTAACCCAAGTGGGTCATCAAAGATGTGGTCCTTGTCTCGAACTTGAAGAGAAAGAAGATTGGACGATTCCCATGAAGTAATTGGTATCTTGAACTGCTCCAGCCATTTGGGGTTGAGAGTTTTCTTATGAATCTTTGTCTGGAAACGGTATGGTCCGATCTGACCTTTCACATAGGGATCCGATAAACCTGCACATCAGTTCAATGAGCATTACATTCAGAATCGTCTAAATATGTAGTCGCATTTTCCTGAAAAAAATGTTGAGCCAATCTTGGCGTTGAGAACATACCATTTGGATCAGAAGGTTTCATATCAGCCCCCTCCATGATCTCTACCTTGGCATGCGCAATAGGTGGCTTCTCATCAACAGTAAACCAATTATCTAAAACATAATAATAGATGCAAATCAATTCCACAGTGGAATAGGACAAAAGATGTACGGTTGATATCCCCATCAAGTAAAGACACAGCAAGAGAGGCAAAAATGGTTTATTTTCGACTGCCAGCTGCCGCATGGTGCTGCTAGCAGTCAATAGTGTCTGACAACACATCTGGCTGACAGCGAGGCCAAGCAGAGGTGAAATTTCCTTTTTGACTTTATTTTTTTATACAAAGGCATAATGGTGTTTAATCTAGGTCACTACTTTGCCTTGTCAAATGAACTCTACTTGCCACCTCTGCAGTGGCATCAATAGTTATCTCTACTAGGATATATAAAAACCCTGAAAACTGGTGCATGCAATTGACCCACTTGAAAAAGGATACCAAAAATAGAACATCTGTATTCATTCAGGTACTACATGATACTGCTATTTTACATTACGGTCAAAGTTATGTAGTGGAGACCGAGTCGACATCCGAAATAGCATGTATCCTTTTTTTTTGCGGGGTGAAATAGCATGTATCCGTAAACAGGGGGAGCACCAAATATATTCATTTTCTTCGGATGAAAATCAGTTCAGCTCACCACAAAGCAAACCACTTAGAAGCAACCCTACAGTATCTAGATTTGCCCAATTCGCAACAAAATACCACGGTGGTTCTATGATAAACAAACTGAATTGGTCACAGAACTAACAACAACAAAATGAAAGAACAATAAATTAGTCAGGTCAAGAACAAGTTGAAGCACAACAATTAATTCATGTCATTTACCTGTAGACTCTGAATCTGAGGCAAACTTCTCCATGTCAATAACTAGCATGTTAGGCTGCAAAAGAAATTCTACAGATTATTGTTTTTGTGTGTACCAAAAATAGTACAAGGAACTGCTCAATAAAATTCATACGACTGCTGTTCTGTGGCATTCTTTTTTTTTTCCACAAACCTATTTCAAACAATTGCTAGTAGATACAGAAAAATAATGTTAAAAGATACATGCTTGTTTGAAAATGCATGACTTCTATAATCTACCTCAACAAGGGTCTGTCCAAAGGCAACATCCAACATCCTGTCCTGAAAAGTTGAATACATTAAGGGAAATCAGTGCCCTCGATGGAATGTAGTGACAATTAATAACAAAGTAAAAAAGCACATCAAAAGGAAGACTTACAAGCCATCCAGAAATTCCTGGAAGTTCAGTCACGTCAAGCCCATGACTGAATAATGGCTTCACTGTCATCTGGAAGTATGGAGGCTCAACAAAGCATACTCTTACACGCCCAATAAAGGGCCACTGTCGAAGAAACCTCACACCAACAAGGACCTATACACGAATTCAGACGGCCTGGTGAGCACAATACAACCGAAAGTATTAAACACCCTATCTTATTGAAGCCAAGGAAACTAATATGAGTGTTCCTTATTCTAGTGGATCGTATCTCCCTTGATGTATTCACCTTTTCAGGACAGGATGTGTGAACAAGAAAAAAACATCTGAAAAGGTGAATACATTTTGCGGGAACATAATTTTTTCTTGTTCACGCATTTGGTCTACACCCAACCTTATCAGATGCTTAATCATAACATTTTTTCCTTAACATTAGGAGTTCAGAGGAGATTAAAAGAATGGACTTCGCCCTCCCACTTGACAAAAGTACGCCTACTTAGAGTGAAGCCTGTAGGTGACATATGTCAGTTAGTTGCCTACCTTGCCTTCGATATGCATGCCAGTTATATGCATGTTAGCTGTAATACCAAACCCTAATCTCTTCCTTAGTTGCACAGCCATCCTTGCATCCATATCATCTGCAGCAAGGAAGTTCATTCCTAGCTCCATAACCTGGGAGTGACATCATATGTTAAATTTTATAGATTCATGCAGTGCATACCAGAGAAGACATCTATATGGAAGGTATCCCATTACACACCAGATGGTCATCATCAGTTGATTGACTGACGACCCTGATATCTGTAAACATCGGCGGATTTCGACCCAAGTAAAGGCTTTGGATCTCTGCTTTCTTCTGCACATGTAATAAGTGTGTCATGGACAATGGAGAATACTCTTAAGACAGCCAGTAGCTTGCTCTCTTAAGAGGCACATGACAAAATAAACAAAACGGAGTGTCCAAAATCCAAGCTTACCGCGGTCCATGGTTTGAACTTGTTTATGAACCAGGGGAATATGGGCAAAAGGAACTGCTGGGATGCAACCCTTTCCATGCAAACGGGCCACATCTTCTCAACAGCATAATTCAGCCACCTCACTGTCTCTGCATCAGAGAGGAGCTGTTCCAGAAATAAAATGAGCTGAAGCTAGTGAAAGGAGGCTCTGCGATCAACATGAGAACCGAAATACTTGATAAAAAACATTACACCTAAGAAGTGCATACACGGAAGATATCACTGCATGAAGGTACAGTAGCCTACCCTTCTTTGGTTGGCACTTCTCTTTTCCTCAAACTGCAATCGCTTCTTCAGTCTCATTGTGTACCGTGCATTTACCTGATTTGGAACATATCAGAAGCCATGGATGCTATGAAGGAAATAAAAGGAAGATCAACAATTGACAAACTCTATACCCTGTGATAAAATTCATATGACATTCTTTCTGTTCATAGTACAGATGTGTAGTATGGCATTATTTACCAATTTTGTTTATGAAGAAGAGACCCATTTTTCTGACTAAATATAATTTCTTTTGGGTGAAAATGACAAGAACATAAAATGAAATGACTGGAAAGTAATAGAACAGATCATTATACATTTTGTGATCATTCAATTTTGTAGGACAGCAACTCAATAGGACAAATAAGGGGGCGTTTGGTTCAATGCGACGCATTGTCACTTCTTCAGTGTGGACAACCACAAGTTTTGTGGTTCCAAAATCTGTCATACAAGTTGAGAAATGCTGGGATAGAATACACAATATGTGAAGGAAGTGTGGGGAGGCAAAACTTTGGTAGGAACATAACCGTAGTCTAGGAAAGTCAAACTTGCTTAACTTGAGCGTGGCATGGTGTGCCCCAAAAAGGCAAAACACTCCAAAACAGTATATTTTACCCTTGGAAATCTAACCTACGGAATTAGTATTATTATTAGATGGTAAGCGCAGCTGTAATATGCATCTTACCTAAGAGAAGAGAATGGTTCAACTGTTTCAAACATACATGCATCTCAAGCAAACTACTTATAAAAATGCTCCAATGCATCAAACAAAATATTGTTAAGATGGAAACAGTGCAATAGGATACCTGCATAACATTTGCACAGCACAAGTACAGATGATGACTAATTCTAGTAACTAATGCAGTCATCTACTGAATATGAAGTTTGATGGGACTGGACCATGATGTTCTTTGAGTTGCCATTTGGACAGCATGAGTGTTCTACTTCTACGGAACTTCTGCTAAAGAGGCTAAGTCACACAACCATGCAACAAACAAATTACCAAATCCACATAAAGTAGCCATATCCTGACCGAGGAAATACACAATTACACACAATAAAAAAAGCCTTCTTATCCCAGTAAAAATAGATGGAAGATTGACCAGTAATCATCTAAACTACTCCATATGTACGGACTGTCCACTAAGATGTGCTCATTAGTCACTGCAAGCCAGTGTAATGGCTCTGAACATTGGGACGTGTCTGCGCCACCAGCTAACTAACTGTTATGTGCTTGGCTGGTCATGGTTCTGTTTTTTTGCCAAATTTTTGACGCAAAATATTGTTCAAGTCACTTGAAGAGTAATACAATTCTGCTTGTATAGCATAAATTTTAAAGATTGAGATACTAGATTTTAACCAAAAAAACTGCTTTGATTAAGGCTTGCCTTTGTGCATGTGCTAACCACTGCACCGTCTCCATCTTCAGTTAGACTTAGACATGTGCTATCCCTTGCATCATGGGCCAATCCACCAGTGGGAGAATTCAAATATGGTCCAATGATAGATACCCTTACAGTCAGTCATCTCTGGCATTCCATTATTTATTTTTGGGAGGATTTCTTCTTCAAGAGTTGGTGCTGTAATCACATCCACAATGGGCTAAAAAAAACTGTGCATAGGCAATAGAGTGCACCTTGTGAGAGCTCATCCACATTATTATGAGTAATGTCGACAACCCAAAAAAGCATTATATAAGTCCCTCACCGGCTCCACCATCTCTATGACCTCACTCTTCCTAGGCAAGGCTTCTTGCTTACAGCTAGCTAACCAAAAATCCAAGAGGAAGGCAACTTTTCCTTGGCTTGTAACCCAGTCGGCCACACAGACTCCATTCAATGCACAATGTTTAGTTTTCCAACAATAAGTAAAAGAGCTGGTAGCTTAAAAAATAAATAAGTAAGTAGAATATTTGAGCACGGTCTCAGAAAAATATTCAAGCATCGGCCTACTGCTCCTACTATGGCAGTCACCCCTTGATAGTTTTTCTTTCTTCAGGTCTGCTACTTTTTTTCTTTCGGAATGACCATCATCAAGTAGTAGTAGTACTGTTATAAGCAAATGAGAAATTTCAACGGATCAGGCTTCCGTATTCCACGCACCAAACTGACGACTCCATGTCATGACAGCAAGTTGGTGTCAAGAGGCGCACTTGGTCAAATGTGAAGTTACAGCAGCACAGCAATGGAGGAGATTATTAGGCTATTAGCAGTCGGCCACCAGACAATTCGTTTGAAAACAACCCCATTTGGAGGCCCCAGGAACACCCAGATTACCAGAGGACAGAATTAATTCAACATGCATTCAGAAATTAAATGGGGTAGTGGATTAAGCTAATACTCTAACCAATCAATGCAACGGAAGAGCGGGGAAGCGATCAGGAAGGGGGAGGGGGACGGGTAGGTGCGGTGTGCAGGGAGGGAAAGAGTAACTCACCGCGAAGATGTAGACGAGGGCGAGGAGGAAGAGCGCCGGGTGCCCCCAGCCGGCGTTGGCGGCGGCCCAGAGCGCGGCCAGCGCCAGCGCGGCGTGGTGCACCACCGTCACCTCCGTTATATCCATGGATGCCTCCGCCGGCGAGCGGGGTGGAAGAAGCCTCGGTGCGCGCGCGCGCGCTCTGCAGGGGAGGGGACAGGAGCCGGTGTGGTGGGGTGGGGGCGAGGAGGCAAAAGGTG
>CBMN011746048.1:0-17611 GCA_000582825.1 Hordeum pubiflorum | reverse complement strand
ACATAATTTAGAGTGTAGATTCACTCATTTTGCTTCGTATGTAGTCTTTAGTTGAATCTTTAAAAAGACAAATATTTAGGAACGGAAGGAGTAGATGCTAATCAGTAGCCATTGCACAGCTTGACATACATTCTTATATTCTTATTGGTGCGCTGCGTGGCTGCAAAATTTACCTTCTGCCTTCTTGTTTACTGTGAGAAAGTCCACTTGTCTGGTTATGCAGAGTATAGATGTGAAAAAGACAACGCACATGAAACAAAAGTTCTACATGTGAGCACGATATAGGCTAACATTGAAAATAATGCATTTTTACAAATATGCTTCGTCAGATACCCACACCATGTCTATTCATAGTAGCTCGCTTGATAGATCCGGACAAGTTTTCCTTATTAGATAGTATTGATAAGTTAATGACATTGTTTTGGCCGCCTGGTCTGCTCTTCCTTTCAACTGAACACTGTTAAATATTGATTCCATCTGCGTGTGCTATTTGTTGACCTCATTTCAGTTCTTCTACAACACTGCTCAATACTACAGGGCTTACTACGGATATAAAACGGTTAGTCTTCTCTATCAGTGATATGTTTAATAGCAGTGCTCTGCATCATTCATCTACCACTGCAGCTAACTCTCCTCCTGTTTGTGACAGGATACTCGTTCTGTGTTGATCGGCCTTCTTCTAATTGTGTCAGCATTCCAATACATAAACCAGTTGACATCATATAGCCAGGTATGGATATTATGAAACAAAAGGCAAAAGTAAGGTCATCGGTTTTTTGTGGGATTTTACTCTGCTGTTCTGACTGGCTATTTTATGAACCAAATGATCAACATAAGCATTTTGATATGTCGTTGAATGTCAGCATAAACATAAGAGTTTGCATTATTTTATCCATTTATTTGTGTGATAGAAAGACGGATACATGTTTGAGCATTAACTACAACGCATATTGAAAGTGTGCTGCATTTGTTGCAGGCCATCGAAAGTGTGAAGCAAACTCCTGCCTACAGAAATAGGTTGAAGGCATTGGAGTTCGAGCGAACAGGAGGAATTTCAAGCAAAAAGAAGGGTAACAAGCAGATGGATAAGTAAGAACGACATCTAATAAGTTTAAATTTTGGGCTGAAATTTTCTATCTGAGAATTTGAAGGCTGCTTTGGTTTGCACTGTCCAGTTCCATCTGTAGTTTACATTCAAATGAGATCTTAAAGTTTATTGGAAATATTGTGTACATGCTGTTGGAAATATTTGAGCAACCTTGATAGATTCGGTTGACTGTTTAGGTTGTTTATCCTTTCAGAAACGAAACTGTTTAGAAAGATACATTCTGTTTCAAGCAGGCTTTCCTTTTTTTGATACTACTAAAGATACATTCTGTTACAAGTAGGCTTTCCTTTTTTTGATACTACTATTAATGATACAATTTCCTTATTAACCGTTTTGCCGCATATCACTTGTGTTGGCTTACTATGACTGGCCATAATAGTGTTGTTTCTCCTGTAGAAAGGTAGAAGATGAGCTTAGAAATGAAGTCGACTTGCAAATTCAGGGAGTTCAGAAACCTTCTGTGTGGAATCTCTGTGGTGTCCAATTGATACTTCTGCCTTACTTAATTGGCAAGGTCAGTTCATCCCTGGTAGACTGTCTTGAACAGAGTAAATTGCAAATGGCGCACCTAAGGCTTCAACTCTTTGTTTGAAAATTTTACTGGACACATGTTGAAGTTAACTGTATACTTTTTTTTTTTTTGCAGCTGCTTATTTGGCAGATTTGTTGGTTTTGGAGATACCGGGTAAAGAAATCACCATATGCATGGGAGGATGCTTGCTATTTGACTCGGACATCCCTTAGGATGCCTGCTAACACATGGCAAAATATTGGTAATTACCTCTTTCATTTGTTGTGGTGTTCTACCGTAGTATTTTGTCATACCATATTACTTCTTGGTCAACCCTCTCTTGGGATTGTGAAATATTGTGCCTTTTCCTTTCCAATCATCATTGCGATTATATACCAGATTCCTTCCAATTTTCAGATATATATGAGCTAGGAGTATAATATATTTTACTGGATTGTTTTAAGTTATGATACCTAAGTAATCCAAGTAAGATATACACCAAGTAGTAAAAAAAATGAATTGTCAAAAGAAGTGCACCTTTCTTTTTTTCGAGAGAAAACACAAAAAAGCTTTGAACCTTGATGCATTAATAGAAAGACGAGGTTATTTAGAACCACGGGTAGGCTGGTTACAACCATGACACCTAATGGCACAAGAGGACATGAGGATTGGGCATGAGTAGGTACATGTAATGTGCCTGTCAGACATGTATAAGAGCTGCGGTAGCATGTCCAGTTCGACGTTCAACACGAAGGCAGATGCTTGAAGGACTAACCACCCATTCATTGTGGTCTGGCAGTGTTGTTGTAGTAGTACGAGTGAAGTACTGCTAATGTCCCACTGGTTGAACCATACAGTAATGTATAGCTACCGATGCAATTTTTGTAGTCACACGTTCTTTGCAGTGTCACTGAGCGAGTGCACCGTTAAACTTCGAGCTGAATGCATTAGTGCTGACGGATGATCATATATCTTGTGTGTTTCAGATGAGTTTACGAAGGAGGATCTCGTGATGAAGCGCCTCTGGGAGAAGGCCAACATGGAGAGGCACATAGCGGAGGCAAGAAGAGGATCGAAGCAGCGTAGAAGATAGCCTGTTAGCAGCCCAATTTTGACTGAAGATTACGAGATGAGGCTGCTTAACAGCATGTCATGTAGGAGGACAACTACATACCCGAGGGGAAAGCTAAAGGCATACATGAGTCAGGCCTGGGTTCGTTGACCCATAAACATGGGACATTGATACTGAAGAAACATAAGATACAGGGGATTCTTTTACCATATCGTATACTGAGGAGGAGTTATGTAGTAATGATAACATTTCTTACGTCTATTTGGATTCTATAGATACATCTACTTGGATGCTATTTACATGTCTACTTTCTCGTCTTCTCCTTGGTTTGGTTCTCATGTTCTCTGTTGCTATGATTTTGCCGAGATGGTCTAGATTTTTCATTTTTGGGGGAAATTGGTTCTTGGGGCGGCAAGATTTGCATATTCTGCCCTACCGATCCTGACAAAACATGAATCTCCTTTGGCTAGATACTTCTCTATCAATATCATTTCTTTTGGTAGAGCTTCAGTGTTGTAGAATGTATCATCATCATCGCCATTTGCGAATCAAAATCTGTTTTTGCTTCACCTTTCGCAAATAAATCTTGAACATCTTTTCAAAACAGAACAGGGCGAATAAACATGATTAATCACGTAGTTCCTTTCTAATCTGTTGCCTATTGGTATGGCGAATCAATGTGTGTCATTCTTGTTGGTTTAGTTCTCATGTTCTCTGTTACTATGATCTGCTGAGATAGTGATTTTTTTTAATTTTTATTATTATTATTTTTTGCGGAAAACTGGTTCTTGGTATGGTGAGATTGGCAGATTCTGACCTGTCATTGCAAAAATCTCCTTGGGCTAAGATTTTTTTTCCTGGCAATTTTGCTTCTCCTTGTTCTAGACTAGTTGGAGTTTCAGTGCTGCAGAATGTATCAGCATCACCACTCGCGAATCAATATTTTTTGTTCTTGTTTCACCTGCAGAACTGAAGCGGAGCTGTGTCCTTGTCCGTTTCCACAAATAAATTCGCAACCTCCTTTCGAAACAGAACAGGGGAACAAACCACAAGTTGCAGCGCATCAGAATGCAAGTTTTAGCATGGGAATAAAACTCATCTGTTGCAGGTTGTAAACACCAGCTATATGGATGAGTTTCCTATTATATACACATCAGCTGAGAAACCGAAATGGACGATGTGTACAGATACCACAGTGTAAGCTGAAGCGATCGATACTCTAGAAACCGGCAAGATCAGATAGTCTAGACTCTAGAGGCAAAGACCAGCTACTTCTGAGTTTCAGTTTTCATAACCAAAAGGTGAGCTTCGCGCCGTCCTTTGGCTTAGTTCCCTTTTTCTGTAAAAGAAATAACGGACTAGTATTTGAGCCAATGAAGACGGAACGTGTGGATTTCGAAGAGTGAAGAAAGGGGATCAATAGCAAGGTTCTTCACTTCTATATAGACCAAAAAACTGCAGCAATCGCGTCCACCGAAAACCCACTGTGTTACATGCTTTTAGAAGTTTGTTCGCCAATTCCCGAAGAAGATTGAAAGAGAGTCCAGAATTGATGGGAAATCAATAGCAGAATTGTGGTCTGGTGAAGTTGCAGGTTGTGGGCGAGGATGGGGTGGAGCTCGTGGAGGAAGACGTGGCGGTTGTCCTCGTCGCGCAGGTAAGCACCAGTCCAGCCTGTGCTCCTCCTTGCGCTGGCTCCTGCAGGGAAAAAGGGGTTGAGTTGTGCCGAAAATAAGATTTGAAGTTGTGCCCAAAAGGAGATGAACCTGCAGATAAATAAGGCTATCCAACAAGCGTTGGATGTAGCGACGTATCAGGTAAACTTTAGGCCTAAGATTTTGAAGTGAAGGTTGCTGAGGATGATACATAGAGGTCATCTCTCATGCAGCCAAATGCAGCAGTCTGTCTGTACAACCTTTTTGGGAAATTAAATGGATACCCTAAGGCCGGCATAGAGTTCTCTCCCAAGCTCCCAAATACAGCACGAGCAACCCAGGCCGGCGTTGGCAAGACCACCAAAAGAGGACTAGCCCCCACCCAAGGCAAAGTGTAGAGGACCACCACGGTACCGGACGCGTCAACGCGTGACAAGGCACACATGCCGACGACCAATGATGGATGCGCCTGCAGGCGCCGCCGCCTCACCTCTCACTCACATACCGAGGCGATGGTGATGATCGGTGTGGCTTTGCCGGTGGGGTGGTCACGCTGCTGTGCTCCCACGGTCCATCCGGCTCAGGAGTGAGTGTTGATGATAAAATTTGGCTTGTCAGTTTTACAAATTTAATAACTGTTGGAATCGGAGTTCAGTTTAAAGTGCAAATCAGAAATATGTTCAATGCAGAGGATAAATGCGGCATGGTCCCATGATGGAGTTCTTGCTTAGACAGAAGAGGAGCATAGGAAGAAATCTGGTCTGATCAGAAATATGTTCAATGCAAAGGATAAATTAATGCGGCATGCTCCCATGATGGAGTTCTTGATTAGACAAAAGAGGAGCAAGGAAGAAATCTGGTCTGGAGATTATTTGAGTCCCATGACGGAAAGAAGCTTCGTTTTGTCTCGTTTCTTCGGTGGGCGATGGCGGGGCGGTGACTCTGGAACATGGACCGCGCGGTTGACTCTCCGGCAAGCGGCGTTGCAGTGGTGGCAGCTTTTCTCCTTTGCTATATGGGCAGCAAGGAGTGGGTCGGACAAATTTCCTAGTGGGCAATAATGTTGGCCCATTCTTCTATTGATGTTTAGGCTACCATTTTGGGGCATAATTATTATTAACCAACAATATAATTAGCAATCATAGAACAATATTGTGCATTACTATAACACTAAAACGAGCACACATGACAATCCACATATAAAACCATGACAAGCCAGTTTTCCCTATGGTTAGACATATAATATAGAAGAACTATGGTAATTATTCTCGTTTCCGATTCCTACCGTGACAGTTCATTTCCAAGCCCGTATTTTTTCAGAAGAGACGATGCGCAGGTTGGCAGTGTGTTTGCCCCCACCATGCTCGGAGATGTCCGAATCCCTACCGCGACAGCGAGGCATTTGTGATGACTTGGTCAATCTTAATGTCTCGAAAGAAGGCGTGTGCGTCCATATCCATATCCATATTGGTAAGTGTATTTAACGTGTACGCGAGCTTCTGCTTTCATACCTTTTGTGTTTCACAAAAGAATTGAAAAAATTGTTCGCTAGCCAACATGGCAGCCAGCTCAGCCGCCCGACAAGGCGGCCACCTCAGCGCACATGCCGGGTAAGCAGCACGCGTGGCGCTCTTGGCCGACTACAGCCCGTGGCATGGCGTATACGTAGGCTCCCACGCCCTCGGCCCACCCCCGCTCTTGGTCTTGGTCCTCGTCTTCTTCCTCCACCCTCCCCGTCGACCAACCCCGTCCAATCCTCCTCCGCCGCGAATCCAAGGTACGTGAACCCTAATCGCGCGATCTAACTTGGATCCGTGCCCGCCGTCGGTAGATCCGAAATCCCCCCACGGAATCGGGGTGAATTCGTGGAGTAGGATTTTCGTCGGGGCTGGATCCCCCTGATCGCCTCCTCTCCCGACTGGCCCCGATCTGGTCCCGTGGAAAGCCCAGATCGAGCCGCCTTTTCTTTGCTTCCGTGGAGCTCTGGGTGATTGCGGCCATTCGGTCGATTCATCATCTACTGTGCGAGCGAATAATGTTATGAGCGAAATGAACCCGCTCACTTGTGTGAGTCCAATATGAGAGCTGTCCCTGTGCCAAGTGCTATAAGCGAGCGAATAATGTTATCTGAATTTTTCTTTATACTATCAGATTCAGCATGCTGATTTCTACCGTGAAAGCACCAATTTTGTTAGCTCTTCATTTCGAAAAAATGTTAAATGACAGAAAATATATTAAAAACTGTTAGTCACATTATTTGGCGGTGCGCAGGACATGACTTCCAGCACCTAAGTAATGACCATGACCTCCATCTTTAATCTCAATCACTCTTACTACTGCTTTACTGTTTTCTATCTTAAAACCATAATAATTTGTAAAACTTCTCCGGGTGTCCATTCGAGCTAGAGCGGACCCGAGCCTGACCACCGCATCTTCTTTACTCTGTGTCTTATAGGTGTCAACTTATATTTGTTATACTGATACATCATCTACATTTTATGATTGAATTATCTTACCCTACGTCGATCAGATTTCTATTAGCTATTATGTGGTCTGTGAGAGTTGCTTTGTATTGTAGCTATCCACTTCAACCATTTTCTTTCTAAATTATTGGACCTTGTCCACTAGAAAAGTAAGCCAGTAAGGCATATAATTCGGTGACTGTCGTTTCTGGTGTTACCTATCTTGTTCAGACTTCAGACAATGAAGCCTGATAGAAGTATAATGAACCCCCTCACTTTTGTTAGCCCATATGGGACCTGTCCCTATGCCAAGTGTTATAAGCGAATAATGTTATCTGAATTTTCCTTTATACTGTCAGATTCAGCATGCTGCTTTATATAGTGAAAGCACCAATTTTGTTAGCGCTTCATTTCATAAATGTTAAAGGACAGAAAATATGTTAAAAAAAACTGTGAGTCACATTAATTGGCGGTGCGCAGGACAAGACTTCCAGCACCCTAAGTAATTACCAGCTTTAACCCTAAGTATCTTAAAAACCATAATAATTTGTAAAAGCCATCCTCCTATGTCATGTGAGTTAACTAGTAGCTCAATCAACATAGGATTCAGCATCAAACCTACAAGGCCTCATTTATATTATGATTTGAAGCCTCATTTACACCTGCAATCTGAATTCTAAACATTCCATCTTCTCTAGTCTGTCATTCTATTTATGCTATGACAATGGGCATGCCTCTGCTACATATCTGCTCCACAGCTTTATAATCTTACTACTAGTCTACAATTTGTGTCTTAGAGTCAGAGACCATGATTTGTGAATGCCATGAACGTTAACTAGTTAAGTCAATCAACATGGAATTCAGTATCAAATCTATGAGACCTCATTTTTATGATTACAAGCCGCAAACACCACCTGCAATCGAATTCAGATCATATCATCTTCTCTGGTCTGTCATTATATTTATGTTATGACACTGGGTGTGCCTCTGCTATCTGTGTGTTGTACTATAATCTTTGTATTCATATACATTACTAGTATCTCTTCCAAGCCCAACCTTTGGATTCATACATTTTTGCGCAACCTAATGTCTCTAGTTATTCCTGACTGATAGAAGAAACCCAGCATACTGTGCAGTTTATTACACGCCAAACAAAAACGCGATGTTGAGCAAAAAAATATATCTTTGGAGTGCTTTAATATACTGTACCTTTTAAAACTTGTGTATGCTGATTCTTTTCTTGGCATTACCAGAGGTGAGCCATGGCGAAGATCAAGCCAAAGGCATTGCTGGCACAGAGCAAACAGAAGAAGGGCCCCACTCAGATCGGCCTGGTGAGGATCATCACGTACATCGTCCTCGGCGCCCTAGCAGTGTCCTCCGTTTACTATGCCTATCAGTACTGGCAGAGCAAAGGAGCGGCCGTTGCGGCAGCAGCAGCAGAAGGCGGCACCGTGGGGAACCAAGTCCCAGGAATGTAGTTGATTTTGCTGCTGTTGTTGTATTGTCTTGTCGGTTATTTTTGGTTGTCGCAGTCCTGGTAAATTTGTGGAACACAGACAGAGCATGCCACGCTTAGTTGTATCCCCTTGTAAATTGCCTTAACATTTATGCTTTATATTTCGACATGGAGCCGCGGTTGTTCCATTGATGGTGTTCTCCTCTGCTGCTCAGATAAACATACCAAGGGGGCACAAAAACTGTTCGCAAGTGTAACGTGCACTTCCTGAAGCTGTTCCCGTTGTATGTTGAAGGTTTGAGCAGTTCAATGGGCCTAATTACCAAATCCTGTTTTTTTTTTTTTACACCTTGGGTCTTCCTGCGCCTTGGGTGTCCTCAAATACTACTTTTTCGACGCCTTAAGCATCGCTTAGTAAAATGGGACGGCCCACACCCCAACAGCACTACCTAGTAAAACGGGCTGGCCTATGTAGGTCTTTTTTTCCACCGGTTTCTTAGGAACCTTCCAGTGAAGTTTCGCTGGGTTTTTTGGGATGTTTCTCTTTTGGTTTTCCCCACCACGGGGTTTGTGGTTTTCTCGGTTTTTTTTAACCTTTTCATTTTCTTTATATTTTATCTTTTATTTTTGTTTTTGTTTTTCATTTTTCGTTTTATATAAAATTCATGAACTTTTCACAAATTAGTTAACTATTCTCAAACTTTTTCCAATTTATGACCTTTTCCAAGTCGTGAATGTTTTTCAAAATTGGAAAGTTTTTTTCAAATTTGTGAACTGTTTTCCAAATTTTGCAAACTTTTTTAATATTTTTGAACTTCTTTAAAATTTAGTGAACCTTCTTTAAAATTCGTGACCTTTTTTCATTTTCACATTTTTTTTCAAATTACAAACTTTTTCAAATCCGTGAACATTTTTAAACGTGCAAACTATTTTTAAAATTCTTGATTTTTTAAAACTTCATGAACACTTTTAGAAAAGTCAACAATCATTGGTTCACAAAATTCAAGGCGATGAAGGCGCTCCCTTGGGTGTCCCACTTGTTTGCCTAGCATGATTTTCTCGCAAGCTTCCCCGACAAGCGCTTCTAGATTGAAAGTAGTGCTCGGGAGCATAGAAGAAAAGTGATCCTCGATAACTACATGAAAAGTTTGAATCCATAGTTAAACAAAAACAAATCTGCAATTTTCTTATGCAAGAACTACGATGAGGTGATGAAGCCGGCTATGCACTCTGGTCGTGTGGTGTGGAGAAGACGCAGGGAAATTTCACAACCAAAGCTTCTGACGGCAACAACTAATCCCTGACGTCCACCCCCAGTCCTGATCAATGGAAACCTTATTCCAGCTGAAGATGCTTGCATTATTTTCTAAGGTATGTGGGCGGTCTAGAAGCCTCAAAATGATAGACTTCATGGAGAGAAGGAGCCAAATAATAATTATGAACTAGGATGTGGATGCCGGTCATGATCCATGTAACTCTGGTCCCAATAAAAATGGAAGTGTCAAACCAAAACTGCAAGCACGATGGAAACCCCATGACCCTGATGTTCTCAAAGTTTAATGTGGATGGAGTTTTTGGCTTGTCCACGTCAATGAGCTGCATATATAAAACTTTTAAAAAAATCTGAAACATTTCTATCAAAACTTGTATGTGCTCATTATGCATCTGTTAAATTTCATTTGAAAATATTGTGATTTGAAAGCAACAAAGAAAAAGAAGATTGGGCTCAACAAAAATTGGCCCGTTTTGAGATACACATTTGGCCTTTTTTATGCCACGTGTGAAAGTGTATTGCTATAAAAAAAATGCCACGTGCAACATATTTGGCCTTTTTTTGTGGCCCGTTTTGAAATTCATAATTGGCTTTGTACGAAATTTATACCACATCTCAACAACACAAATGAAAATATTCACCGAGCTCCTGGAAGTAACACTCGGGGAAATACGAACGATGCTAACGGCCATCATATTTTATCGATTGTCTACCAAAAAAACACTTGGTGAAGACGGGCACGCCGTCACCCTACCATCAACCGCGGTGAGAAGGGACGCCTGACGAGCTTTTTGCTGAGTGGCAGTTCCTTTACTAGTGACTTCAAGACCACACTCGGTGAAGGATCCGCTAAACCGAGTGTCTCCTCATAGTATTAATACTCTATTTATTGCGTGACATATTACATTTTATAAAGATTGGACCACTTGGTAAGATGTCAATTCTTTTAATTTTTGATTCGATAATATTTTTTGAAATTTGAAAACACAAACACTTTCTTTTTAAAGTTGCGAACCAAAAAAAAAAAGGAAACCGGTAAAAACCAGTATAGAAAACCTATGCTAAGGATGCTAAATGGGCCGGCCTAGACTGGTATTGGTGTGCTCACGTGGCCGGAAGCCCTCGCCGCCGCCGCGCCGCTGCCGCTGCCGCCACGGCGGAAGAGCGGGGTCGCCGCACCTCTGGCAGACGCCACTCTCAGCTCCAGGTCTGCACCCTAAACTTGCCCCTCTCTCTTTTTTATCCACTTCTTGTTTATATATATCCTGAGCGGATGGGGGACGGATCCAAGCTACCATAAGAAGAGAATTGAGCAGATCGTCCCGCGCATAAATCAATCGATCAGTGATGTTTGGGGGTGCTTTGGTGAATTAGTAGTGACAGTTAGTTCACTGGCCTCCTCTATTAGCGGACCTCCACCGCTGTCTGCAAGGCGTGAGAATATTCCGATTTAGTGTGTCTCATCAAAGTAGAAGAACAAGTTCTAGCTAGATCTGTTCTTGATTACTTCGTTTTCTCGGAGCACATAAATAGTTTGAGAATTACGCCCTCCATTTTCTCGGATTTTACTCGGCATGTAGTCCATATTGAAAACTCTAAACGGTCTTATATTTAGGAACAGGGGGAGTACTAAATTTCTTTGTAGATGGCTATTACTTTGTTTAGTGATTAAGTGAGACTTTATGTCAAATGTGATTTTGATGGACACTTTTCCTGGTTGTTGGCAAGGATTTTTTTTTTTGAAGTTTTCCACATGAACAGGGGAGGGGATTATCTCACTTTTAGTTTAATGGAAATTTCTATTCATCACATGATGTGATTTAGTTTACCGAGCGGATGTGTTGGATCCACAGTAAATCAGAAAAAGGACCCCTATTATTCGATCGCCATGTAGTCCCGTGCTCATTTGGTTTTCCTCATATTCATGGGGCTGCCTGGAGCAGTGCTCACTTCTGTTTAACGACCAAGTGAACTATAGATGAGCAAATGATCACACAAAGCTTCTTGATAAGATGAGGAGCAAATTATTATGTTTTTTATGTCAAGCAAATTACTTATTGGTATGTATTTTGAGGATAAAGCATTCCCTGTGCCATGACTTGAAAAATAAACGATTGTACATACAGATGGCACACCAAAAAGATTCCAGTTATGCTATTGTGGAAAACCATGAAGCCGTGGGTGGTTATGACGTAGCTCGTTCTGGTTGAATTTTGGCATGTCCCAGTTGACACTCCTGTTTGCCTTATTGTTCAGTTAAAGCCTACCGCGTTTCTTGTAGTGCATTAACTCCTGAAATATTAACCCTATTATGTTTCAGTTCTTTATTTTGATCAATTATCCTTGAATTTTTATGTGGCAGAGAAATTTCCACTGTGGAGAGGTCCTCTAAGAACACCTGCCGTGCCTCCGCCTCCACCTCCTTGCCATTGTATGAAGCTCATGTTTGTGAAGATCTCCTGGACAGCCTGCTTCACGAAATTATTGCTCTCTTTAACTCATTCCACGACTTGCTTGCTTTCATTGGCACCTGCCGCTCTTGGCGCGCTGCAGTCTCCACATTTCCCTCTGTGTATACCTTCGGCTTCCCACCACTACACTTTAAACCAGATGGTCCTTATGTTAGTCCACATCGCGGCCGTATCAAACCCATCCTTATATCTGATTGCAAGTGGCAGCTCAGTGATCCTAGCAAGAAAAACTCATCCCTTGTGTGTTCAGTGCCTCAAAATACTCCAGATACAATGCACTACTTGGGCTGCTCATATGGGTATCTTATCTTCTCATACGAGGAGCACTGCCTCCTTGTTGATGTTTACACCGGTACCAAGGTGAAACCCCCCAAACTCCCACCCAACAACAAACTTGGATACTTTTGTGGCATAGGTGTCCTTACGGCCCCACTCAATTCACCCAACTCTCGTCTCCTCCTTTGCTCGACATCTTCCATGTTTGAGTGGCAGGTTGGAACAGACTACTGGTCAGAGCACCCTCTTGCTCTCAGTGATGAAAATATCCATCAGATTGTGGTCTTCATAGGTGATATCTTTGTCATAGATGATCTTATGAGGATCCACACTGTACACTTAACACCTCAGTTCAGCATGCAAGAAGTAGCAATTACGTGGGGATCCTTTTATCCTATTAACCCATGGTTGGTGTCCTGTGGTGACATGCTTCCCATGGTTGACCTCTCAGTAAGCTCTTTTGATTGGCACGGCACAGATAGTCACACCTTCAATGTCTTCCGCCTTGACCTTGCTTTCGAGCCAGCTAAGTTTGTGAAGATGGAGAAGTTGGAAAATTATGCCCTGTTTGTTAGCCTTGATAAGAGGAATCCTACATTCTCTTGCATGCGCCCGGAAAGATGGGGAGGAAAGAGTAACTGCATTTATGCTGCCAAGCTACTTGAAGATCCCGATGAATCTTGGATTGCGGTCGAGCTCGGTCAGCCAGTGCAAGAAAAAACAGTTCAGTACCTATTCTATGGTCGTGCGTTCCCTCCCGATTGCAGTTTACTAAGTAGCCTCTGGGTTCTGGCTAGTCATCTTGTCACAGGGTTTCGTGGCCTAGTCTTGCACAAGACCTGATGTTTATTTTTGTTAGCAACTGGTCTTGTAACATTATCGGTTTAGTGACTTTGGGACCGATATTTTGTGTTCTGTATTGGCATGCTGCTGTTACGGCTGGCTGTACTGTGGAATTGCATTTGTGATCATCTGCTTGCGCCAGTAGATGCAACAGCAGAATGGTTATCTGCTGGTGGAGCTTGTTTACCCTGGAACTCACTCTGCAAATGACGTTTTATGCTTTCATGTATTTGGGGTTTCTATCTTAAGCTTGTGCCTCGTCTATTTATCTGTATGTACTCTGCTCCAGATTATTATCAGCACATTAAGATAGAAAATGCACTCTACTCTGACAGAGTGATTGATAGAAGTAGGTGGTCATTTCAGCAGCTAAAGGTGTCTTGAAAATATCTGGCTGGTCGCATTTGAGCATTTTTTTTTTGCTTTGATAACGGTACTATCTTTGTGATGCCAGCCCGAGCAACTTGGGCTTGAAACTGAGGCGGAACTGAGTGAGAACATGTTGCTCCTAAAAAATTCCTGCACTGAGCAGTGCCTCACCGGACGAGCGCTGCCGCCTCCTGTTGACCTTGAGTAATGCTCTGCTTTCACCCCATTTTCGTACAACTGATTTACAGTACTATGTTTGCGCCCTAGGTGTGTCCTCTGTCTATTATGCCTATCAGTACTGGCAGAGCAAAGGACCGGCAGCGGCAGCAGCAGCAGCAAAAAGCGTCGCGGGGAACTAACGCTAACGCCCCAGGTATGTAGTTGATTTCGTTCTTGTTGCATCGTCTATCGTCTAATTTTGGTAAATGAAACATAGACGGAGCATGTGATGCTTGATTGTATCCCCTTGTATATTGCCTTAACATTTATGCTTACATTCCTCTCTCTCAAATGGAGCTGTTGCCGTTCCATTGCAACCTTCTTCACTACGGCCAGTCGTCAGGCTACGCTCACAATGTGTATGCTACACTTTATAGATGAATGAAATCGGGCGGTGGCTTGAAGCCAGGGGCTTCTTTTCTTCACTTGTTACTCTGCTGCAATCTACCTCCATAAAGGCTCTAGTGCTCACTGTGTACGGAACTCTTTGGGAGCCCAACAATTGGACCTTGTTGCAGCATGAAACAAGAATATAGATAAACCTCTAGTGCTCTACTTTAGCAAAAAAGGAAAGAACTACATAATTAATAGTTCTGCTTATCTCCATCCTAAATGTTCCGGCTTGGAGGGAGATCTGAGGTGGAAGAGCTTCATGGCTTGGGGCCGGGTGAGGCCTGTTAGGACTTAGGATTAAGCCCTTAGTGCATGTCTAACCTGGACTGTCAGTTTATAAGGCAGTCTTGGACGTCCGTCATATTTGTTTAGGATTCAATCTCATGTGTGTAAACCTGGCTAGCAAGGGGAGTAGGCTGTGTTGGGCAAGGGGAGTAGGCTGTGTTGGGCGCAAATATGCCTTGTAAAACTCCTTGCCGATCTGATCAATCGGGCCTTGCCGATTCTCACAGTTGGCACCAGAGAGTATTGAGGAGAGAGTAGTGAGGGATGGCTGGTGACGACGAGTAGAGCTTGTCCGGCGAGAAGCTGCAGGGAGGAGGTGCGCCGGTGATTTACTTGAAGTCCGATCGCAGCGAGTATGCTCTTTGGGCAATGAAGATGGAATGCGCCCTAGAAGCCCATGAAATTTGGGACGCTGTCGATCCAGGCGGAGATCAGCACGCAAAGGGGACCGATGTATGTCGAAGCAAGATGAGATTATGAGAAGATATTTAACCAGAGGACATTACGCATAATTTTGATTATCCATAGAGGGTTGTTGGAGATGCTTCACAAAAAATTAATGTACAATGATATTGAAAACATCACCTTGGGTCATTTATTTCATTTTGCCGGATTAGACCATTCACTGTTGAACTGACTGAATGTACCGTATACTTTTGTATTGGTTATCTGCTGATAGAGTGGGATAAAGTTTGTTTACTCTGGAGCTCTGCAAATGTACTCTGCTCCCGTTTATTATCTTCAGCTATGACATAAATGCACTGTACTCTGACAGGATGATTGATATAAGAACTGTGGGTGCATATTTGCATTTCAGCAGCTAAATTAGGGTGTCTCTGAAATATTTGGTGATTGGACTGACGGCGAGGTCAGACAGGCGCTATGCCGCTCAAATCTCTCTCGTCTGATTCCGTTTCTTGAAAATTGGATCATCAATCTGTATGTGCTTGCAGTTTTGCTTGGAAGTTTGTATGACACTGTGGTAGAGCGTGCAATGGCTCCTCGGTTTTTAGACATAGTAAATGAATGTCCGTGCATTGCCGCGGCACCTTAAATAATGCTCCGCTTTCACGTGTTCACTTCAAAATGGGCCAGTTCAAAGCAGCTACAGAGAGGGGACAGGGGGTCCCCGTTTGGTACATATTCCTTGCATTATGCGGGGAATAGGATCCGCGGGAAAGCGCAAAGTTCATAACTAATTAAAAATCAGAAACTCATGAAGAAATGCGAAAGTTCACAACAAATTTAAAATCAGAAACTCACCAAGAAATGTAAATTTTGAGGGAACATACTCCAATGCACACAGCAAAAATATGTACTTGTGCAGTACAAATAAACCGCGCTAATAACATAACTTAATAATCCCACCGATGACAATCTCTGCACCAAATTTGCATTGGCATAACTCAACACACAATTCATGCTCCATCTTTCAAGCTTTATTTCCCTCCATTCATCAATTATCTTGCAGGATGCAGGACGTTTTTTATAAAATTCATCGATTTCCATGATTGCAACTCCACTGTCATGTGCAATGACGATGCTACATAGATATGATACCATGGTCAGAAGTTTGAACTGTGGAATAACATTGTGAAAATAATCCCCATGCTGAATTACAAAACCATCCTATTTTGCTATCCCACACTTTAGTGGTTGTTTGGATAACTGCTATATGGAACAAGTTTTAGCAAAATTGGCTTAAAGTGGAGTTTTAGAAAACCAGTTTGAAGTAGTTTTTTTTTTGTTAAAACAGGTTTATGCAATACTTTGTTTGGAGTTAATAACTTCAAATAGGAGACATATGTATTAGATGAAGTTTAATATCTGACGCAAGATCACAACCGAGCTTTGATGTTGCCACTAATTCGGGTGATCGTCAACCTCGAGGATTAGCAACATATGTCTCCATGTGAGGCTTAGCAACATATGTCTCCATGTGATCACAACCGAGCGTCAAGATTCTTCACCAGTGAGGCTTAGCAACATATGTCTCCATGTACTCCTCCTTCTCTTCCACGAGCTATGGTGTCGACCTGATCACCAAACGGCAGACGTCGCTGACTATGTCAACATTTTCCTGTTCTTTGGTCATCCACTTTCTTATGCCCTTGATGTATGCAAAGCATTTAACCTCGCCGAGACCGAAATGAGCTGTTCTCTCACACCTGCGAAATTATGAATCCAACTATTAATTTCCAAACTTGTTACAGAATTTAGCCACGTATACTCTACATCATAAAACAAAGAAAAGCAGAAGAAGAGAAGGGGAATGGTGTGGCCATGCTCTGGTCCTCTGGTTTGTATATAATTAAGTTTTTGAATTGAAAAGCAAGCTTGTATAGTTAGAGTGTTACTTTTGGACTGCCTGCGTTCTCCCAGATGGATTCTGACACGAATTTAAGCTTTCACGTGTTTACTATGTGATTGTTGTTCAAAGGAGATCTAACATGGACATTTATTTTATTACAATGACCATCACATGTGTTCCTTTAGTACAGAGACCCTGAAAATTAAAAAAAGAAACACCACTGAACTCTGACGCGCGGTAAGCAACACTGCGGGACGATCTGGGTGGCAATCGATCACGCCAACTATACAGGGTGATTGAAGCCCCTTGATTTCACGGATACATGTTTGTGTTCGCAAATCCCAGATCTGATTGATATTAGAAAACGAAGGAGAGACGTTATTAATTTGAGAAGTGCGGCATGCATGCAACCACGCAGTACAAGCAACATCTGATAGCATTTGTTTGTTTGTTGAATTAATAAGATGATGATCTAGAAGGTAGAAGCCATACCCGTGCCGACCCTGTAAAAGATCCTGTAACCATGTAGTGCTGCTGCTGATCACCACCCGTGTGATAGTAATCAACAGAAGAGGCCTGTCCCTCTTCGCAGTCGAGGCTGGTGAAATGAGTGGGAGAAAAATTCTCCAGATCTGTGCATGAGAAATAAATAAATTGTACCTAGGCACGAGGACGACTAAACTTGACCTGGTGCACCAGGCCCGAGTGCCCAGTGATTAAACTTGATCGGTTTGTCATCAGATGCCGACAGCACAAATGGTTGGGTCGGGTGAACGGCGAATGATGTGACCCCATAGCCGTGAGCTTTGAATTCCTTGACTCTCTTCATTGTCATACAGTCATGCACGTGGATGTACCCGTCGTCATCACCCACCACGAACAATTGCTCCGTCGACTTCACGAT
>CBMN011746040.1:0-12909 GCA_000582825.1 Hordeum pubiflorum | reverse complement strand
TGCACGGCAAAGCCTTTGCCGAGCCAAAATCGGCCTTTGCCGTGTGATTTCTCCGCACGGCAAAGCCGTGCTCTCCCGTAGTGAGCGAGCGATGCCTTGTAGTTAGGCACCAATACATTAGTGGCTGCTTTGCTTTTCTTATGTCCTGGAGTTCAACTGTGTCTTCTGCTAGTGCAATGTAAATATTGGTATTACAGCAGTCTAATTTTTATTTTTATTGCCAAATCAACCTGCCGCTGCAGGATTTTATATGAATTTTCAACTGCAGGAAGAGCGCCAATTGTTTTGGAAAGGCCAAGACTGTCTGCCATATGAATCAAGACATGTGTGTATGCACATTCTTTTCAACGATGGTTGTTATATCGGTGATGAGTATTTGGTGATATACACCAGTGCAAGACCTAGAAGAATTCTGCATGTACACTTCTACAGTAATTCGAAAGTTATTAGACTGTACAACATCTCTTCCTAATAATTTTCACTATGCAATATGTGAATGTAATCAAAGGAAATCCGTTACCTATTTGCAATTCTATTTTTTGATGATTTCCAATGGAGTATACTTTATTCTTGGACATAGCATTCAGATCTGTGAGGGTGGTTTGTGGAAAGCATGAGGGCCAGCATGGTGATGGTGAGAAAAAAAGATTTCGATGGGCAAGCACCATGTCCACCAGACCACCACCATGAGGATAGTTCTCCACTTTTGCACGCATGGTAAGGAGAGGAACGGGATTCTAACTCGTGATGCTTCTGGGGTTATTCCACCAGACCACCACCATGAGGATGCAATTGAAGGAAATATGCTACCTATTTGCTATTCTATTTTGTGATGATTTCCCTGCAGATTATGACAAGGATCGCGAGGGCCAGCCATGGTGATGGGAGAAAAATATAGATTTCGATGGTCTATGACCATGTTCACCAGACCACCACCACCACCACCACCACCACCATGTTCAGGGGTTACAAACTTTATGTTCTTTAATTATCGATCAGTGAGCTGTGTCTGTCCACATTGGTTAGTTTATTAGTAAGTACAGTCAGCTAATCTTTTAAAAAAGGGCAAGTAGCCGGATCAGATCTGCTATTGCCTTGTTTGACCTGCTGTTTGGGGATTTTAGCCTCGTCTCATTATTAGCACCTACTATCTGCGTCTCCTGCAACCTTGCCTCAGCGCTCTGTTTCTCACTCATTCATCTGTGTAAGCTCACCACTATGCTCCTCTGTTTTGCTCTGCAAATCTGGAAGTAGGGTTCTGTTTATTTTCTCTGTTGCTGAAACCAGCTAATTTAGCCCGTGATTTTCTACTCCAACAGGTTTTCTATCAACTGTTGTATTCACTGGTTGGTTCTACTACCTCCGATGTGAAGCACTCTCATTGGTCATCTATCATTTATTCTGGTAATTTCCCACACTCAAAAGTAGTATTCTTAGTTTTTTTTTCCATTGCCTACGGATCTGCCAGTAGGTTTCCTATCTTCATTAAAGTTGACAAATTTATCTCCTCATTTCCCACTCAACATGTTTTTCATCCATCACTGCATCCTTCCAGTGCTCACCTTTCGATTTATTCACGACATTCCACACCTAAAAAAATTGAGGAAAGAGGGGAAAACTGTCTTGATAGCTTTTGCTCCTATTTTTCATTGTACTTGTTCATCTCCATACAATGTGTTTCATCATTTTGTATCTCTATATGGATCGAGTTTGTTTTCTTATTTTCCTCTATATACTCTTTTTCAGCCTAGTGCCCTCACCTACAGTCCGATGACGGAAGTGGCCTTAGCTATTGCTGGCTTAAGATTGGCTGCATTTCCGGTCTTGAAGAAGCTCCATGCTAATGCTTCAACGTACCTTGGAGTGGACATGGCGCGTGAGATCCATGAACTGGAGACCACTATCATGCCACAGTTTGAGCTAGTGATTCAAGCAGCAGACAAGGGAAACCACAGGCCCAAGTTGGACAAATGGCTTAAGGAACTCAAAGAAGCATTTACCCTGGCAGAAGACTTGTTGGATGATCATGAGTACAACCTCCTCAAGCAGAAAGTAAAGGGGAAGGATTTCTTGCCAGCCAATGCCTCTTCCATCAGCTGTGCTTTTAAGAAATCTCTGCGTGCTGCAGCAAGCAGGCTGTCCAATCTGAGCTCTGAGAACAGAAAGCTAGTTCGCCAGTTGAATGAACTGAAGTCTACATTGGCGAAGGCCAAGGACTTCCGTGAACTGCTCTGCTTACCAGCTGGTTATAATGCAGAAACCCCCACCATACCATCAGATGATGTACCTGAGACGACATCACTACCACCTTTCAAAGTGATTGGTCGTGACAAGGATCGCGATCATATAATAGAGCGTCTTACCAAGGCAACTACTACTTCTGAGTCTAGTACAACTATGTACTCCGGTTTGGCCATTGTTGGCGTTGGAGGCATGGGAAAGTCCACCTTAGCACAACTTGTTTACAATGACAAGAGGGTGAAAGAATATTTTGATGTGACAATGTGGGTAAGCATCTCACGCAAACTTGATGTCCGCCGTCATACACGGGAGATCATCGAGTCTGCCTCTCAGGGAGAATGCCCACGCATTGATAACCTTGATACTCTGCAGGGCAAGTTGATAGAGATACTGCAAAAATCAGGGAAATTCCTGCTTGTGTTGGATGATGTTTGGTTTGAACCTGACAGTGAGAGGGAATGGGACCAGTTGTTAGCTCCTCTAGTTTCCAAACATACGGGAAGCAAAGTTTTGGTAACTTCTCGACGGGATACATTTCCAACTGCTCTTTGCTGTGAAGTGTGTCCTCTAGAGAAGATGGACGATGCTCAGTTCTTGGCACTCTTCAAACATCATGCATTCTCTGGACCAGAAATCAGAAATCCGCAGTTCCGTGAAAAGTTGGAAGATTTTTCAAAGAAGATTGCTAAACGGCTTGGACAATCTCCTTTGGCGGCAAAAGTTGTGGGTTCCCAGTTGAAAGGGAAAACGTCTATCACTGCATGGAAGGATGCTCTAACTATGAAGATTGACAAACTAAGTGAGCCCATGAGAGCTCTGTTGTGGAGTTATGAGAAGTTAGATCCATGTCTGCAGAGATGCTTTTTATATTGCAGCTTATTTCCGAAAGGCCACAAGTATGTCATTGATGAGTTGGTTCGTCTTTGGATGGCAGAGGGCCTTATTGATTCGTGCAACCGAAACAAGAGAATGGAAGATATTGGGAGGGATTGCTTCAATGAAATGATCTCTGTTTCGTTCTTTCAACCAGCTGATGAGAAAGACACTAACACTTACTATGTTATGCATGATCTCCTTCATGATCTGGCAGAATCACTCTCCAAAGAAGACTACTTCAGATTGGAAGACGATAAGGTGACAGAAATACCATCCACTGTTCGACATCTATCTGTTCATGTTGAAAGTATGATGCAACACAAGCAAAGTATCTGCAAGCTACATCATTTACGCACTATTATCTGCATAGACCCCCTAGTAGATGATGTTAGTGACCTTTTTAATCAGATACTACAGAATTTGAAGAAGTTACGCGTACTATATTTGTCATCCTACAGTAGCAGTCAGTTGCCAGAATCTGTTGGTGAGTTGAAGCATCTTCGGTATTTGAACATCCTCGGAACACTGATTTCTGAATTGCCAAAATCACTGTGTACACTTTACCACTTGCAGTCACTTCTGTTAAATAACAATGTTGAGAGTTTGCCTGAGAAAATCTGCAACTTAAGGAAGTTACGGCATCTTGAACGGGATGGTTTGTACATTCCTCAGATTCCTAACATTGGCAAGCTAACTTTGCTTCAACAATTGGGTCCATTTTGTGTGCAAAAGAAAAAGGGATTTGAGTTGGAACAGCTAAGGGACATGAACGAGATACGTGGCAGATTAAGGGTCTCACATCTTGAGAATGTCACTGGAAAGGATCAAGCCATAGAATCTAAGCTATATCAGAAAATTCATCTTGGCCGCTTGCACCTTGCCTGGAATCTCGGAAATAACACGACTGCAGAGGATAGCTTACATTTGGAGATTCTTGAAGGCCTGAAACCACCGCCTCAAATTTCGGACCTTTCAATTGAGGGTTACGAATCTTGGAAATATCCAGGCTGGTTACTTTATGGTTCGTATTTTGAGAATTTGAATTATTTGAGATTTTTTCGTTGCAGAAAATTACAAATCTTACCATCCAATACTGAGCTGTTTGTGAATTGCACTTCACTTATCCTCCAGAGTTTGTCAAACCTGAACACATTACCTTGTCTTCCACTAGGCCTTAAGGAGTTAAAAGTAGAGAGCTGCCCACTGCTCATATTTATTTCCCGTGATGACCAGAGAGAGAATAGCACAATGACCAACCATTTGGCATCACAACTTGGTTTGATGTGGGAGGTGGAGTCAGGATCACTTATTAGGAGTGTACTCTCATCGGAATGTTCATTTCTGAAGCAGCTGATGATATTCACGCATGCTGATTTGTCGCATGTTCAAAACTTTGAAAGTGCTCTACAGAGAGCGGAAAATGGAGTTTTGGTAAAAGAGGATATCATCAAGGCATGGATATGCTGTCACGAGCAAAGTATGGGACTCATGCATGGACGGAGCATTGGAATGCCATTGGTTCCACCATCAGGCCTTCATGAACTTCATCTTTCTTCATGCAGTGTTACAGATGAAGCATTAGCTGTTTGCCTTGATGGCCTGGCTTCACTGGGAAATTTGGTCTTAGAAAAGATTTTTAATTTAACTAAACTTCCTTCAGAAGAGGTCCTCAAACATTTGACAAAACTTGGCCGCTTGACCATCGAAGATTGCTGGTGTCTTAGGTCACTAGGGGGCTTACGAGCTGCTACCTCTCTTGCACGTGTTACATTGAGATCCTGCCCTTCTTTAGAGTTGGCACATGAAACAGAATGCTTGCCATTATCCATTGAGAGCCTCTGGATAGAAAAGTGCATGCTTGCAGGTAACGTCCTCTGTACTGACTGGCCACACATGGATGAAATTAACATATGGAGTTGCAGAAGCACCGCATGCCTGTCTGTTGGTAGTCTCACCTCTGTTAAAAAATTATCACTGTATCACTTGCCAGATTTATGTATGCTGGAGGGATTGTGTTCCCTGCAACTTGAAGACCTAAGTTTGATTGATGTTCCGAAACTCACTCTTGAGTGTACCTCACAGTTTCGAGTCCGGTACGAACTCGCTGTCAGCAGTCCTATAATACTCAACAACATGCTCTCAGCTGAAGGTTTCACAGTTCCAGCGCATCTCTCCCTTCAAGGATGTGAGGAACCATTCATTTCATTCGATGAATCCGCAAATTTCACATCTGTCAAGACACTGCAATTCTGGAATTGTGAAATGATTTCCCTGCCAACCAATATGAAGTGCTTCTCCTCTCTGCAGAACCTTGAGATCTGTCAGTGCTCCAACATATCTTCTTTACCAGATTTGCCATCCTCCCTCCAGCGCATAGCAATAGTTTTTTGTTCTTATCGCTTGATGAAGAGCTGCCAGGCACCTGATGGTGAAAGTTGGCCAAAGATTGCGCATATCCGCTGGAAGGAATTTCAATGAATCCGCAAATTTCACATCTGTCAAGAGACTGGATTTCTTTAAGTGTGAAATGATTTCCCTGCCAAAAAATATGAAGTGCTTCTCCTCTCTGCAGAATCTTATGATCTGGGGTTGCTACAACATATCTTCTTTACCAGATTTGCCATCCTCCCTCCAGCGCATAGAAATAATTGATTGTTCTGATCGCTTGATGGAGAGCTGCCAGGCACCTGATGGTGAAAGTTGGCCAAAGATTGCGCATATCCGCTGGAAGACATTTATCCGGTGAAAGTGTGATTCAGATTCTGACCTACAAATAAACAGAAAGGTAAATTAGCTCCCATCAGACACCTTTGCACTCGGAAAGATATATAGCCTTTTGTAATATATGTGCATTTCGTTAAAAAAATTATCTTTTCAATACTCCATTTATTTTCATCCATTGTGTACTTCAAATAATGGCAGAACCTCCAGGACTGAGAAGTTCAACTATTATTTTGCGTGCTCCCTTTTCCTGGTGCTATCGGTGAACAATCTGGACATGGTGGCTTGGCTGGGCAGCAGTGTGATGGATGATGGCAGCTGGGAAGTAATTGCATGTGTTAATGCTATGAGGGACGAAAGGTTAATTAGCTCCTGCCGCAGGCCCAAGACGTGCAATTAGCTACACAGTTGACGCGGTAATGCTATGGATAACTCAAGACGTGGTCCTAGTCAAACTCCGAGGCGCTTAGCTTTTATTCTTTTCAAGTTTTGTATGTCCGAATTCTTCTATGCTGCGGATGAGTTAGTCAAACTCCGAGGCGCTTTGTTACAGTCTGAAAGATGCTTAGTCTGTACTCCTCCGTCCGGAATTAGTTGTTGCAGAAATGGATGTATCTAGAGGTATTTTTAGTTCTAGATACATCCATTTTTATCCACTTCTGTTACAAGTAATTTGGGACTGAGGGAGTATCAAACTGTATTGTTTCTAGCGACTGCTGGGATGATTGGTCCATTATCTACTGGAGAAGTTGCTTTTCAACCAAAAAAGAAACAAAAATGTAGTGGAGCGATCTGTTAATTACTTAATTTGCTGGCAAATTGCTCTGTATATTGATTGATTGATACTATCAAATAATACTTTTTCCACTGTTCTTTAATTAGAGTTGTCTGGTTTAAATTGGGTCAGCGAACTGATAATTCAATTGATAAACTTTTTTTTTGCTTTGGTATGGCCGTCTGCAAAGCCCACAATGACATGCACTTTAAGTTTTGTTTCTGCAGGATCAGAGGCAAAATCCGGGATCTCCTATGTGACGTTCCTTGCGTCGCACAGGCATGGCACACCTGGGCCGGCACATTTGGCATTCGCGAGATGAAAAAACGCGGAAGAAGCAAAAGGCTATCACTGGGATTCGAACCTCTTGAGCGCGCTGTGCTAGCCGTTCTGGCCATTGGCTCTTGTGCTAAATGTGCAGCGCAACACTAAAAGAAACAAACGACAGCGATAAAACTTAACGTTTGCTGAAAAATCCCAAAAACTGAAGTCCCTCCTGCTAGGGAACTAGGTCGCTAGTCACTATAATTCCTGGGAAAGTTTTGTATAAAATTGCAGCCCGGTGTATATGAACTATAAGCTGGAACCGATTTCAGCATTTTTAAAATTTCGAACAAGATTACTTTTTGAAAAATTAAATATTTGTGAAACGAGTACATTTTCAAAATTGTAAAAAAATAAATTAAAACCTCGATCATTTCATGAAAACACGAACATCATTTAGGATTCTCAAACATTTTCTTGCAAAAAAAGGAAAGAAATTGCGAACGAGGACATTTTTCAAAATTACGAATAATTTTGTAAATGCAAACAAAAACAGGAACAAACAGTGAAACTAGAATAATTCTCAAAATCACGAACAATTATTTCAAAACTCGAACATTTTTTGAATTTGCAAACAAAATTTAAAAAAATGAACATTTTTTGAATTTATGAATCAATTTGTAAAGCTAGAACATTATTTGAAATCCCAAACATATTTTAAATTTGTGAACAAAAACTAAAAATGCAAACAATTTTGAAATTCCCAGAACTATTTTTGAAATCCAAAACAAATTTTCAAAACATGAAAAAATTTCAAATTCGTCAAAAAAATTAGAAATTGTGAACAAGTTGCCGAACATTTTTTGAATATGCAACCAAATTTTCAAAAGATGAACATTTTTCAAATTTATGAACAAAATTAAAAAAAATGGGAATATTTTTAATTTTATCAGAATTTGTGAACAAATTTCAAAATGCGAACACTTTTAACATTTCTGGAAATTTATTGAAAAGAAAAATAAACTTGAAAAGGAAAATATAAATAGAAAGAAAAGGAGAGGAGAAACAAAAAAGGAAAAAGAAAATAAAAACGAAAAAAGAGAAATAAAAACAAAAAAGAAAAAAGAAACTGAAAAAAATGGTTCAGGAACCTTCTAGAACGTTCCCAAAACCGGAAAAAATCGGTTGGAACATTCCAGAAGCTCCCAAAACCAGGATCGGTGGAAACCATGCTAGCTTATAAACGGGCCGGCCCATCTTGGTCCATCTATTTGATGGCGTGTGCGACGCCCCGACATTTTGACGCAGAATGCTTCAAATAGGAAAAATCGCAAGATCATATCTGCCCAATCTGCATTTTTTTTTCCTGAGGGGATCTGCCCAATCTGCAGATTGTCGCTGAGTACGTGCTACAGTACAGCTGGTTATTTCCGGTTTTGGGAACCTTCAAGAACGTTTCTGAACCGGTTTTTTCCTCATTTTTCTGTTTCTTTTTCGTTTAATCTTTTTTTCTTCTGCCCTGTTTCTTTTTTCTTTTACATCTTTATCTCTTTTGCCTTTTTCCTTTTCCTTTTTTTCTTTTTTCTGTTCCTGTTTTCCAAAAAAGTATAGAATTTCAAAAAATGTGCGCTTCTTTTGCAAAAAATGCTCGAAAATTCAAAAAAGTTCTTTATTTCAATTCTTCACAATGTTTTCATTTAAGTTTTTTATCACAAATTCGGAAATAGTCAGGAATTATAAAAAATGTTCCAAATTTTTCCACAAATTCGAACAATGTTTATACTTTCAAAATTTGTTCGAAAATTTGTTTTCTAAATCAACAATTCAAAACATGTGCATGTTTTCTAAATTTGTTCACAATGTTCACAAATTCAAAGATGACAGTGAATTTCAAAAAATGTTCCCGCTTTCCAAATTTGTTCCCAAATTCATTAAATGTTCATGTTTTCAAAATTTGTTCTCTAATTCAAGTAATGTTCATGTTTGGTAAAAATGTTTGTAATTTCGGAAAATAATTGCCTTTTCATTTTTGTTCCTGTTTTCAAAACAATTGTTTATAATTTCGAAAAATGTTCGCGATTACAAATTTGTTCATCTCAAAACCGTAAAATATAAAAAACTCAAAAAAAAAACCATTCAAAACCATAAAATATAAACACAAAAAAGGAAAAAAAACAAACACGTTGAACGTTCCCAAAACATATGAAAAGCGAAAAGGAAACAGCAAGAAAACTGGAAGAAAAGAGAACAGAAAAACGAAACAGACTACTACCGAAAACAGATAAGAAAGAATAAAAATCGGAAAAGAATACAAAACGCGTGAAAAGTTCTAAAAGTGGTTCATATCGGTCCATAGTTTATCGCTCAGTTTACATTTCAAACTATTGCAGAATGGATTCTGCCTAAATATTTGTAATCGCTACTCCTCTGTCTACTACAGTATAGTATAAAACCAGGGAGAGAGGGCACGATCAATGAAAAACCATAATTTCCTTTAAAAAAAATGCCCGCTCCAAGGTGTGCGCTACATGCCAGAAGACTGCAGTATGTACCGCAAGAGCACAAAACCGTCCGCCTGCTTTGAGATGAAAGATAGCCTTGTCTCAATGGCTTCCTTTAGTGGTCTGGTCCAATCGCATGATCTTACAAAGGCTCTGCTGGCTGAGTGTGCCGCCAGCATTTTCAGCTTCTGGATAAAAGATAATGGATATAGCAAGTGCCACCCGCCATGCATAAGTCCTTTATTTCATTATAAGTACGGGTCCTGCATAAACACGCTTCCACGTGTCAATTGGTTTGTACTTTATCATGATATACATCTTCCACCTCCTCCCTGACAGCTCGCGAAGTGACATTTGATTCAAAGAGGAGCAGTAGATCAGCAAACTTTCTGCTGGCAACATTTTTTTGGACAAGGAGGAACACAGCTCCCGGCCTCTGCATCGATTGATGCATGCAGTCATATTATTATTCTGCTGGTAACATGCACGTCGAGAACAGATTTAGCAACACATGCTGGCAGCTTTAATGACTCCTGAATAATATAGCTAGTGACAGCAATCTTCTTAGATTTTTTTATTCAAGTAGACCATCTTTCGGAGGGGAAAAAAGAGTGCACTATAGAGGTAAAGCTTTTCCTGTTCATCCAGCAGCATGGGATGAGAAACACCGCTTCACACAGAAGTTGAAAAGTTCCAAGCTGATTCAATGTGTGAAATACAACACCGATCACAATTGTCAAAAACTGGAGGGTTGCAATTTTTGGTGAAAGCGAATGCAATATAAAACAGCCCCAGGTCACGAATGTAAGACATTGCATCAGCTGGGTGTAAGACATTGTAAGACATTGTTAGGACGAATGTAAGACATTGCATCAGCTGGGTGTTCGCCTGACATGATAACATCAATCTCCTTCCCAACACGTTCTTTGCTAATCTTGCAACCAAGTTCCAACTTGACCTTTTCGTCCTAAGCAGCTTCCTTGAACTCATCGGATAACGTAAAGTTGAATCTAGGAACAAATCGAATTGCTCGAAGAACTCTAAGTGGGTCATCCAAGAAGGTAGCTTTGGCATGACAGCTCCAATCTGAGTATCACTGCAGCACACTTACCACGGAATCGAGATGGAGACAAAGGCAAATTGGTGTCGCATTCGCCCGTCGAATTTCTGCAGGCAAACCCGGCCTAACACTAGATGGTTCCCGACGCCGCCGAATGCGAACAAGAGTCGGAGGTGGAGCGAGTTTGATCTGGAGTGGGCATTATATATAGGTAAACAATATGCATCATGTACTATCCGGTTTTGGGTAGCTTCTAGAAGGTCCTCCTGGTTCCTTTCTTTTTATGTGTCTTGTTTAGTGGATTTTGTTTCTTTTATTTGTTTGTCTTCGTCTTTGTCTTTTTATTTTTCTTTCTTTGTTTTTAATTCATGATTTTTCTTAAAATTCCAGAATTTTTCAAACTCACGAGCTTGTAGAAAAATCATAAAAAATATTCAAATTCAAACTTTTAAACTATTCAAATTCACGAGCTTAAGATTCATGAACATTTATTCAAATTCATGATTTTTTTCAAACCCTTGAACGTTTTTTCCAAATTCATGAACTTTTTTAAATTCATGACATATTTTCAATGTTGTGATTTTTTTTTTAAAAATTGTGATTTGTAAAAACCTTTTTTAATATCAACCTTTTTTCAGTTTTATTATTATTTTTTAATATCCAGATAACTCTTTCTTCAGTAGACAAACACTATAAAACCTAAGACAACAAAGAAGAAGAACATACCGACCAAAAAATTGAACAAAGTAATCGAAAGAAGGATTAAAGGAAAACATTTAAAGCATTAAAAAACAGTACTGAACCAGCCCGGTTCTTCGGTCTGGCATTAGACATCCAGATAAATACGGGCCCGTCAAATTTTTTTTTTTTTGAGAAAGACGGGACCGTCAAATAGGCGCACGACTTTGTCTCCGTTTTCTACGACTTTTTGCCGGTTATTAATGGGCCGGATCAGTAGCCATTTTTTGTTCGTTTGTTTGTTTTCCTTTTTATTTCTGTTTTTTTTTTTAAAAAAAATTCGAAACGGAGGTAAAGATTGCCTCATCTATTAAATAAGCAGAAGAGAATTGCCGAGTTAATTATGGAAAACCGGGCAAAATCGGAACAACAAGGGCCAAGCCCACTCTCATAGACTGAAACACTCAGGGCAAAGCCCACCCTAAACGACGACATGTCGACCTGCGGCCAGACAACGCAGCTCCGACTCTGATGGAGAACTCGAAAGAACAAAACCAGGCACGGCTGGCGCCACGAAAAATCGCCGAACGGTCCACCTGCGGCCAATCATCGTACACCACAGGGCCCCGCCATCGCAGCTTCGACTCCACAGCAACAAACAATCCGAGACAATACCGTGGACACGCTGGAGAAGAGCCAACTACCGCAACCATTGTCACATCGCCGACCTCGCTCCCATCATCATCGTTGCCACCGAAGTCTGGACGCCATAGTGATTCGCTCGGGGCCGTCGCTCGACATCAACCACTCCGTCACGCCCAGCGCAATCAACCGGCACCGCCTTCCAGGGCCGCCGCCCCGACATACCACCGCTCCCCACAAGCAGCAATGCCATCTCGGCGCACAAACAAAAACCACCTGGAGCCGCCACCTCGACGCCCACTATCCCCGACGACGAAGAGATCCGTGCAAACTGCATTGTGCTGACTCACCATGGCGATGCCTCGAAAGAAGGAAACGACGTAGCCGCCGTCGTCGCCCGCTTTGACCATCCAAAGCTAGAGGTTTCTTCCGGAGAGTCGTGTAATGGAGCTCCACGACAACCTCTTCAAGAAGGGGAACGACGCCATGGCGCCGTCGTTGCCGGCACTGACCCAAAGGCGGGGCTGAGCCTTCGCCGGGAGTTCCACGACACCTCCGAATCCGAGCAGATCCGAAGCACTGCACAACGCACAATCCTATGGTCGACGTCCACCGGCTCCACCTAGCGGCGCCCCAGGCCTGCCCGCGAGCCCTCGCGACCGAAGCCGCCGCATCACCTTTCATATCCATGGCAGGCCGCCATCGCCATGGACCAGCAGCTGCTGGACGTACCCGCCGCGCACCGGCCAGCCCCGCGCCCCCTTGTGCCGCAGCACCCGCAGACCCAGTCACTGGAGCCCCCGCCACACCGCACCGCCCGACGGGCCACCGGGCCCGCGCCAGCACGCGCCGAAGCTGCGGCCGCACGCCGGCCAGCTCCCGACGGGACTCGACGCATCTCCTCGCCAGATCCGCCCGCCCGCGCTCCTCCCGTCGCACACGCCCGCGCCACAAGAGCCCCTCCACGCCGCTCCGCCTGACGGACCACAGGGCCCGCGCCAGCGCACGCCGGAGGTGCGCCCGCTGGCCAGCCAGCTCCCGCCTGGACCCGATGCACCGCCGCGCGAGATCCGCCCGCGCACCCCCAAGAGGGACCCCCCGCCGCCACCCTCCCTGGAGCCTGACAGGGCTTCGCCGGCGGGCTCCTCAGG
>CBMN011746039.1:0-11422 GCA_000582825.1 Hordeum pubiflorum | reverse complement strand
ACCCACCGTATGTTATGTGTTCGAGAGAGAAGCCTCTAGTGAAAACTATTTCCCCCGGGTCTATTCAAATCATATTGCTAAAACCCTAATCACCTTCAACGTACATCCGGGAGCTTCTGTTGAAGTACATAATAGTAATATGGTTAGCAATGTAGTTTACTTAAGAAGAATGTATGAAAAAGATAGACTTGGTGACACAATAGTAAAAAAGCTTACCATTATATTTGCTCGAATTTTAGCATCGCTCAACTCATGGACTAGTGGCGCATATTTTGTATAATTTCAGCCAAGTCCATAAATGCTCTTAAAAGTCAGAGCATCAGTAGCAAAGAAGACAAGAGAATTCTTCTCCTCCCAAGATAGCTCTGAGCCAGCAGTGTGATAGGTCTTGTCTACTATCTTCCATGTATCTCTCGAAGAAAGGAAATAAGTTGTCAATTATAAATAAACAAGTTAAACAAGGGTAAATAACAACTATTTTTAAATAACCAATATAGATTATTTATCAAAAAAAATTTAACAAATTACACGGAAGTAGAATTGGAATCATGTCTAGATCCACCCAAATGTCTTTATCATGTCGAGGACCGATGACTGGATCATATTGACAAATGCCAACATCGAAGGTAATTCTCATAGCCTCCTCAAATCCGTAAGCCTTGCATAATTCTCTCCAATTTGCACAACCAAAATGTGTATGACTTACTTCATTGTAGAGCTTAGTCTTAAAAATGAAACCATGTTTCGTCTTAAGATAAGCTTTTTTTCCGTCTCCACCGTTTCCATGTCAACAAAGAGAGCTTCTCTAGGACATACCGTCTTGCATAACATGGAATGCACTAATCGAATTATAAAAAACAAAAATTACACGTTAAAACAAAAAAAATCTAATTAGCAGTAGCGCGGCCCACTTACACCGCGCCATTGTTAAGTATCTGCCTATAGGGTTTTTTCTAATACCGTAGGCGTGTATATAGTATGGATTTTTTTTGTTTTCTATTGTGTTACCCTGCATATTTTTCCATTAGTGGCACCATATTGATGGCACGTGGTTAACACGCCACTAAGGGTGTTTTTGACATGTCACCGCTAGCGTTTTCTGCACTTTTAAATTTTCTCTATAAGCAAAAGAAAAGAATCTTAACATAAAAAGTTGTGCATGGCACAATTAAATGCAGTGTGATTTAAACATACTTAGAATGCATTAAGGCATGTTACATGGTAGATGATTCTCGTATCTAGACTGGATAAATGTTAGTGGATCAAGCTAATAAATCTAGCGATTACAATAATGTTAATGATGGGGCAGTCGTGGCACTATCGCCGCCCTCCTCACTCGAACCACCCACAACACGCAACACAGGGGCCATCACGTGGAATCCCGCAAATGCCCTCGACGGGTGGTGGAAATCACAGGCGGGGCCATCCAGTTTTCATCACGGAAAGTCGGCACCATACACCCTCCCAGCCAGTGGACTGAGAGGCCCGGTAATCCGTGATAAGCGACCAATTGCCAAGTGAAAAAAATCAGTATTCCTTGCAACATCTATGATTTTTATCTAACCGCGAGGAATCAACGGAGACCAAATCAGATGGTCGGAATCGCATCAAGCAGAAGATCGGATGGCCAGAATGCTCTGAGCTCTGAGGAGGCTCAGGTTCTTGCACGAATCTAACTATGGGATGTGAAAGCATGTATGTTAACATAATTAGAAATGGTGAGGATCACCGTTTTGGTATATAAAATTCCTACTGGCCTAGGTAAGATCGAGGACAAGAGGTCTAGTCGTAGTCGTAGGAGAAGCACTAGGTTCGCCTTTTGGAGTAAAAGTTTTCGAGTTTTTGCAAGAGCCGAGAAGAAAGCACCAGGGGCGTACGAGGCAATGCCGGCCGTAGCATCAGACATGCACGTGAGCACGTCCTGAGCCACATCTGCTCGCGAGCCCCTGTTCGACAGTCGTCGATCCAAAAACTCTTGTTGGACGAAAGAAAAATCATACGTAGATTTGATCTCCGCTATGTGAACAATAGGTTTAACATCAGTGCAGGTACTGTACGTATATCTGTATCTTGTCGGGTGCATGCATGGTCTCGTGGTATAGGTTGCTGCTTAGATAAAAGTCAAATGGAGAATTAATCCGTGCTAAGTGATTTACAGTACTTCTCAATTAATTTGTTTTTTTATTGGATTACTTAATTTTCAGTCAAGTTATACCTTCAAAAATCGACCAAATATCAACACAAATCTTTCTTACAAATGACATTAAAATATAGGCATATCATAAGGTAGGGTCCAAAGTAAGCACTAATCAATGGTGTGACCACTCGGGGACACCTAGATAGGTTTAATAATTACACTACCAATTAAATGTTTTTTATGGGGTCCACTGTACCGGAACCCTATGAAGACAGGCCATACTAACCGCTTTTTAATCTATTATTTTTATGTAAGGTGGTATGTTGTTGTCGTACTCTTATTGGCTATATATATGTAGCAAGGTTGAATTGTTTGTTTCGTTTTTGAAGTTCGGATATTTTACCGGTAACTCTGATAGCTTGTTGAAACCATCATCATTTGATGCATATAAACATATACTTGTACGAAATGAGTAGTTTAACTCTCACAAAAATGAATATCTTAACTACATTAACTATATGAGTTATAGGAAAGGCACGACAAGCTATGGCTTCTTCATGAAATGGGCCTACTGCACCTAAACTATGGTAGGCAGTTCTGCAGAGTTCAAAAAATGGAAATGTGTAGGAGCATCTCATGTCGCGCTCATGTTGCCACACAATACTTGCATACGAGCATAGGATGCACCCATTCCAAGGTTCCAACGGGGCAAGCAGCAACATGCACGCCGTAGCTTGATCATCCAAGTGCAACTTGGCTTTTTCGGGAGCTGTTACCTTTTGGGCGTGCCAAAGTCTCGTGGATTCCAAGTGTCAATCATCTTATACATGCCACAGGGCGGAGCAAGATCTTGTCTAGCAAAGTAACCATCGGTTAAGGTTTTGTTGCAGACTGCTATGCATATAGGCCCAGCGCACAATAGTTTTTTTTTCATGTTTGATTCCCCAAACAATAAGCCTCTGGTATTGGTAAGAGTATTTTGGAATTAAATATATCATCATCATGGCTAGTTAAAATATACTATTGACTGCTTTTCTACTAACTAAAGTAAACCTTACGAACAAATGAATTTGTACCATCTGGGTTTGAGAGTTCGGATAAGTTGTGGACTTTTGCGCACCGTTCAACCACGCATAGCTAACAGGATGGCGTGGAAGGGAAGCCTTCGGGCTCGAAAGGTAACTGCTACGCATGTGCCTCTGCCATATGCGACAACAAAGGATAACATAAATATCATCGCGAATCTTCTCAATCGAGTGCTGGAGATTCGAGTTGTCGATAATTTTTTTAGATGACACATTAAAATCAACGTGAATCCTCTCAAGTTTTATCAACATGTATTGGGGTCATCGCCAATTTATGGGATTAAAAATGAAAGATAATGGATTGTTTTCAACGTGTGCCATTGGCTTGCCTTCTTTTATTGTCTTTGATTTTAAAGATATATTAGTCACAAAAAAAGATACATTAGAAAAAGATGCTTATTTTGCTCCCGTAATGAGAGTGTTCACCCATTTTGATAACCCATTTTTTTTTAATCATCAGCCCCCAATTGACAGTCAAGCTTGCCCAGACTTTCCAGTAATTCAGTATGCAGATGATACTATCCTGGTGCTTCCTGCAGATGCAATTCAACTTTCTCACATCAAAAATCTTCTCATGCATTATACTGAATATACTGGACTTAAGATCAACTAGGAGAAATCATTCTTAGTGCCAATCAATGTGCCTGCTCAACAAATCCCGAAACTTTTGAGCATCCTAGGATGCAAACAAGGACAAACGCCTTTCACATATTTGGGTCTTCCAATGAGAACTTCTAAGCCAAAAATAGAAGATTTCAGTCCAATGATGCAAAAAAATAGAAAGGAGACTCTAGGATGCTCAACTATGCTCTCATATGATGGTAGGCTTCTCGTGATCAAGTTTGTGTTTGCTGCACTCCCAATATTTTACATGAGCACTCTGGCACTACCAATGGGAGTTACTGAACAGAGTCATTAATATCTGAGAAATTTTCTATGGAGAAAATTTGGGATGGAAGACAGAGGAACTGTACTGATTGCTTGGTCAAAAGTCTGTAAACCAAAGAAACAAGGAGGATTAGGAATTCTAGATATTGCCCTTCACAACAAGGCCCTTCTCGTGAAAAATCTTTGTAAATTCTTGAACAGGGCCAACATTCCATAGATTAACCTAATTTGGGAAAAGTACTATCACTCTTCCACACCTATGGGAAAACCTGAAGGATCATTTTGGTGGAAATCTCATATTTCTCTCCTTCAAGATTTCAAAACCTTATGCAACTGCACAGTAAGTTCAGGTCAAACACTTCTCTTCTAGAAGGATAAATGGGCAGACGAAAAGCTACAACATAAGTTCCCTGAACTACACTCTTCTACACATGATGATACTCCGTCTGTTCAGAAGTTTTGTGATAGCCAAGACTGGACAACACTATTTCACCTCCCAATGTCTAATGAAGCATACAACCAATTTATTCAGTTAGACACTCTTGTCCCACAGCTGCTTCCAGACCAATCAGATAGATGGACATGCATTGGTATGGCAAATAGATACTCCTCCATGCACATATATAATCAACTGCTGGAAGATCATGAAGAACATCCCTTCTTCAGGTTAATTTGGGATAGCTCAAGCAGATTCAAGCATAAAAGTTTATTTTGGTTGGTAGCACATTGCAAAATCAACACCAGATCACTTCTCCTAAGAAAAGGAATGCAGCTTGATAATCCACACTGTCCTAATTGCAATCGAAGTGCAGAGGAGACAACTATCCATCTTCTTTGGGACTGCAACTTTGCCCAAGAATGTTGGAATTCCCTAATCCCAAACAGGAAAAGAGGTACCTCAGTTTATGAAGATACCATACTTGCCATCAATCAACTGCCAAAACAATTTGCAACAGAAATTATCATCTTAGGCTGCTGGAACATATGGATTCAGAGAAATGGCAAAGTCTCTAGAGCGCAGACACAGTTAGTACAAGCATGGAGATACTTTCTCAAACAAGACTTAAAGCTCCTAAGATTCAAGATCAAAGAGAAGTATTCTCAAATATTCACACTCTCGATAGACAATAATCTGTAATCACATGTTTTTTATACCTAGAGCAGGAATTGGATAAACTTTGTAGTTCTTTGAACCTTCCTTTGTACTGTCCTTTTAATTTATAAAAAATATACCATAGAACATTTTGTTCTACGCTTTGGGGTTCAATTTTTTTAAATCTCGATTATGCCCCCCATACAAATGCACTTATTCCTTCTTTAACCGCCATAAAGGGGTGATGAGAAAAATGGTGGCGATAGGTTTACTGCTATTATATGGTCAGTTAAGAAAGATGTCGGAACAAAGTGCTCCCGAACCAATTTAGAAATGGACCTGCTTTACATTTACCATTGAACTAAAAATTGAGATAAGTTGTATAAAGGAGAGGACAGAAAGACTCGCATACCAATATCACAATTATTAACTAGGTAGAGGCGACAATATAAGCATAATTTCTAGTTTACTCATTTCCTTAGGACAATATAAATGCTTTACATTCTAACGGTCAGCATTCTTTGCTCCTTGACTTAGGTGTTGGTTCGAGCCCTGCCCAACGCATCGTAGACTTCATTTTTTGTTAATTGTGTTTTCAAAACAAATAAGGTGGAAGGGAGGAAACGAGCTAACAGGTACTTGATGCGGTCGTGAACATAAGGAAATATAAATAGATCGGATGGGATGTCCAGACTCTGTGCGAATATATAGAGTTGACTGCAACTTATTACATAGACCAGTTGATATTTAGTTGTAAGTAAGATGCTTGGCAACCCCAAAGGTCCTAGGTTTGAGCGCCAGGCAGTGCAAGGACTTTGTTTTTTCCCTCCATACATCGTTAGCATGGTTTGTGTGAAAAAAGATGACCAGTTTGTAAATAGATCCCTGTAAAAAGTAGTTTGTTTGTGTTCTAGTGCTCAGTAAGGTGCTTGGCAACCCAAAAGGTCATGGGTTTGAGTTCTAGGCAGCGCAAGGTTTTTAATTTATTATCCTCCATAGGCCATTAGCATGGTTTGTGAGAAAAAATCTTCTTGTGATCAGTAAGATGCTTGGCAATCCCAAATGTCATGGGTTCGAGTGCTAGGCAATATAAGTGTTTTACCTCCATACACCGTTAGCATGGTTTGTAAAAAAAAACAGTTTGTAAATAGATACCTGTAAAAAATAGTTAGCTCGTGGCCGGTCAAAGGAATGCTGGAGTGAGAGCCACTTCGCCGGTTTTTCCCATCTCGAATTGGTTTTGGTCTTATTTGATCAAATCGACGAGTTTACAGCCTAAATCAAACCATTTTCGAGTTGTTCGACTAGTGAGGCATTTCACTGCAATATTTCACCATATTATATTATGGGTGAAAGGTCGAAATCCAATTGCCTAGTTAGTTTGTTGAGCTGTAGGCCGAGTCCATACAAGTCGGGCCTCCAACCCCGCGTGTTTGTTTGTGTATCATCTCAAACTATGAGTGGATATGTTTCATTCATGACACAATTCAGATTTACTATTGCTTATATTGATGTTTTGACCCACAACGGTTGTTTGAAGTTTTGAGATAATTATGAAATACAAGCAAAAAAGGAGTTTTATTTCTGTGGAATCTTACCTATATGCTTGAAGAAAGAAAACAAAATTGTGGTTGTTGCTTGCCATTCCCTACTGACATCCTACTACTACGTAAAGGGATCAATCTGTGGAACCATACAGGTATAGTTCCGTACATCAGACCCCTTTTTTTTTTACTAAACATAGCAGCCCGTACATGACAAAAGAAGTAGGTTTCAGATCCAACTTGCGGCGGTGGAGCCCGTGCAAGCATGTGAGCACCACACGGCGATGCCACCCAGCCGCAGTGCCTTCTCACGACGGCCCAGGCGTGATGCACGGCCATCTGACTCAGCCACCACTCACTCCAGAACCAGAAAGCGATGAGCCAAAGACCACCTGATCGATTCTCCCTCGTATTCGCAATACTCTAATCGCCGCAGCCACAAGTGTCAATCATCGGATGGGCGAAAACGGCAAGATGACGAGATTGGGGTCCTGCAGGACATTTCCAAATGGGGGTACGTACCCTCGTCCTTTTCAGGTGCAACTCTCATTTTTTTAACATATACCGGCACGAAAAGGCCTCGGCTTCCCGGGGACAAATTCATAGGGAAGTTCCTGCGTAATCAAAGTGGCATGTTACTTTGTTGGCAAGTGTTATTCAGTTTTCAATCCTATCGGCCAGTGCTTGCTCCAGCTAAACAAAGATGTGTTCGTACCACTCGTACCTGGGAGGAACAGCCCATTCATGTGCTTGCCAGTGGCCGAGGTGATAAAAAGTGCGTGCGGTGCTTCCTACGCTGCTCCAGGCCAAGCTGGAGGGAGGTGCGCGCGTCGGTGGTTTGTCGGGCGATACTCGGTGTTCAGATGCAAGTCGTGCACACCTCGAACACACAGCTAAATGACATTAATAAGAGGCTCAACTGAAACAACATCAGCAACAATTCATTGAGAGTGCACAAGAATTTAGAATCAAACTGAAAGAAGTTCGGGCAACGAATGCAGCTCGAACAATTTGTATGTCAATAAATACCCATAATACGATGTACAAAAGGTTTTGCTACATTCCTTTGTACTGCTATAGCCCATTTGATACAAATGACGTATTAAAATACAGAAGAGAGAAAACCACACGATAAAAATGCCGTACTATGGTTAATCTTAAGATGCATATGTCAAGTTGCTAAAACACCAACCTGTGGTTGGATGGTTAGAGGGGCATTGATATTCCCAGTCCATCAGGGTTTAAGTCCTAATGGTCGCATTATTTTTAGATTTATTTCAGGATTTTTGATGATGTGCATTCAGTAGAAGAAGATGTTTCCGTCGACGACGAGGCACCTATGGTGACTTCGTAAATCTCAAGATGATATGCCGGCTCAATCTCTTAAAGGTGCTCATTGGGATAGGATGTGTGTGTGCGCGTTCATAGGGATGATTGTATGCGCATATATATGAGCGTTTGCGTCTGTACCGAGTTCAAAAAAAAAAGTAGCTTAAACACCAACGGGAAGAGACCTTCCTTTAAGTTTGTCCGTGGCTATGACCCTGTAAATAAATAGTATTATCTCAAAATTATATTGCTAATAATGTAATAGATCATTTTCCGTAAAAGGACATTTCTAAGCTTTGAAAGAAACTTACAATAATATTAAACATGTACATAATAATCTGGTGACTTGACCTCTTTGCCAATATCCTCGACAATTGGCCAATTTTTTTCCGTAGGAAACAAATTATGTAGGAGCTATACCTCTCCTCACAAAATGGAAATTCGCAAGTGGGTAAGGTTGCATCCTTCATCGTCAACATACACTCATTTCTGCATGGCAGTCGCCAACTAGAGCAGATCTTCTAGTCTATGCTCATTGCACAGAATACGGCACCTTCTAGGTAGCACCCGTCCAGCCAAACATGTGCGAGCGAGAGCTTTTACCGTTTTATTGATTTTGCTCAATTTTTCTTTTCCTTGTCTTTTCCAATTTCCCTTGTAATTATATTTATTCAAGTTTAATATGTTTTATTATATTCATTATTTTTGTATGTTTCCCTTTTCTTCCATCTTTCTTTGACATTTTCTATTTCCCTCCTTTTCGCTTTTCTTTGGTTACTTTTTTATTTTCATTTCTCATCTTTATTTTTTTTCATGTGGCAAATATATGAAAATTTTCTGACATACTCATTTAAAAAAAATCGTAACGTTTTTCTCTTGAATTGATCAACATGTATTAAAAGATACATGAATATTACTTTGTGGCAAGTATGTGTTGAAGTTATGAACATTTGTTGAGATGTATGAAAATCCTAAAAGTGTACTAATATAATAATTAATTCTAATTATGGCATAGAATAGTCGTATGGTTGTAATAGAACTTTCAAACAAGGAGCATGGAATTTTTTTTTATACGAGAACAACTCTCACAAAGTATATGAACAAAACTAAAATAACTAAACAATTTGTAAAACTAAAAATAAAGTAAATAATTACTATACTCCATTAAATTAAGTTGTAAGTGCATCTAGTGCCCCTAAGGGCTTTGGATGATTAATGACATGTTAAAGAACTAATATGTTCGTGAGTATACACATGTGAATGTCCGAGAGGATTTGGTATAACATGAGAGTTATGATCCCTAGAAGTTAAGGTGACAACGAAGTTTTCTGGAATGCATATTCGAGGAACATTCAGCTTGCAGAGAGGAATATGAAGCGTAGTGAAGAATTTTGTTCTCCAGTTTCATTTCTCTCTTTTGAGTAAGGGGAAATCGTACTATTAAGGGGGTCTAAGTTGCAGTTGAGATTTAGGTCTTCAATGTATACTCAACCAAAACCTATATCTTCAAGTGAAGACTTGGAAATCTCTTCGTGCGTTGTGATTTTCTCTCTGAGACCGAGACGATTTTCTTTGGGACTCCGAGGAAGAATAAAGTGAAACCCCTATTGATCATTTCACACCTCATGATTGCTCCGGCTATAAACAAGATGTGTTTGCACCACTCGTCGCTTTGAGGAACAGCCCATTCATGTGCTTGCCAGTGGTGGAGATGATAAAAAGTGTGTGTAGTGCTTCTAGAACCACGCCTTGGCCTACCTGCTGCTCCAGTCCAAGCTGGAGGCAGCTGCGCATCGGTAGTTTGTCGGGTGATACTCGGCGTTCAAATGCAAGTCATGCACACCTCGAACACACAACTAAATGACATTACTAAGAGGCTAAAGTGAAACAACATGAGCAAAAAGGTCATTGAGTGTGTAGATGAATTTAGAATCAAATTGAATGCAGCTCCGCTAATTTATATGCCAACAAATACCCATAATAGAATGTACAAAAGATTTTGCTACATTCATTTGTACTGTTATAGCCCATTTGGTAAGAATGACACAGCTAAAATGTAGAAATGAGAAAAAAAATACATGATTAAGATGTTATATTATGGTGAATCTTAAGATGCATATGTCAAGTTGCTAAAACACTGATGGGAAGAGACTTTTCGTTCTACTTGTTTGTGGCTACGAGCATATGACCCTATAAATAAGTATTGTCTCAAATTCTGCTAAAAATGTAATAGATCATTTTTCGTAAAGGATATTTCTAGGTTTTGAAGGAAACTTACACTAATACTAATCATGTACGTACAAGATAATTTGGTTACTTGATCTATTGACCAATATCCTCAACAATTGGCCAATCTTTTTTCCATAGGAAACGGTTGATGTAGGAGCTATACCTTTTCCAACAGAATGGCAATGCGCAAGAAAAACTGTTTCCCAAGGTGGGTGAGGTTGCATCTGTCATCTCAAAATGTACATTCATTTCTGCCTGACAACCACCGGGTCTTCTTTAGGCAAGGATGTCGCCAACTAGATTGGATCATTATTCTATTCTCATATTCAAGATATGACACCTTCACATAGCACCCCACCGGCATGGCCCGGCCCAACATTTTGAGTGCAAACTTTTGTTTGATTGTTTTGCTCAATTCCCCGTAAAAAATGTTTTGCTCAATTCCCCCTAAAAAAGTGTTTTGTTCAATTTTTCTTTTCGTTTATTTGTCCAATTTCCCCTATAAAATATATTTATTTAAGTTTATTATGTTTTCTTATATTCTTTCTTTTTTTTTGCCTTCGATTTTTTTTCTATTTCCCATTGACATTTTCTATTGTGCCACTTTTCTCTTTTCTTTAGTTACTTTTTAATTTTCATTTCTCGTCTTTCCTTGTTTTCCTATGGCAAATATAAAAAGATTTTTACTAAGATGTGTGAATATTTTGTGTAATTCTTTTTTTTTTCAAAATGATCATTATGTCTTCTAAAATACATGAATATTTCTTGTGACAAATATGTTTGTAGTCATGAACATTTGTTTCGAGATATATGAACATCCTAGAATTGTATTATATGATCAGCCTAAAATTTGACTAATATAAGAAGTGATTCTAATCATGGCATAAAATATTTGTATGGCTCTAATGGAACTCTTAAAACGATGGGCGTTGAATTTTCTAATCTATGAGAACAAAACTCACAAACTATATGAACAAAATTAGAGAAAAAATGAAATAGAAAAGTAAATACTTACTATATTCCACTAAATGATGTTTTATTACCATCGTAATTTTACAAATAAAAAAACGTATGTGCTAAATAGACAACTCATGGGGAAAGTATCCAGTGCTCCCAG